>NW_023612719.1:0-79263 GCF_013339725.1 Rhipicephalus microplus | reverse complement strand
AAGGCATAAGTAGACTACATCAGGGATGACAGGTGGCATTAAAAATACCATATTGGGACAACAACTTCAGCATAAAAGCCTGTTGGATTTTTCGCAACGATGAAAGCTTTGCAGTATAATATATATCTATGTTTTGCTTTTGTAGTTTTCTTGCAGCAATATTTTGTTAAAGAGCTATATGGACCGGCTTATCCACTCGAACGTGGCTTAGTGTGGCGATGCTGAGTGCAGTGCCACTGAATGCGGTGCGACTGCACACTCGAGCGATGTAGTGCAGCCACAGAGGGTGCTTTGCAACATCTACTTCAACAATGGAGCATGTTTTATTCGCACAGCTGTGCTATACAGTTAGAGTGACACATCCCATTACATGTGCGCCGCTATGGTCAAGTGCCCTGCCACACCCTGATGCACTTGGTGGAAGCAGCCATGCAGTGCTGTGTTCCTCATTAGAGTGGTTGAGTTTATACAATATTTTTTAACCTTAGTAAGCAGTGGGTGGAAACAAAATACAAAAGAGAAAAGAATTTGTTTCGGAAGGAAGGCAATGTAGGGGTTGTGTTTTTTGAAATGCTACAGACCACTTCTGACCTGCAGAAAATGGCCCTTGACGCTCAAAGTAAACAATTCCCAAGCATCTACCTTTATTCAGATCAAAAATTTGGTAGAGGTCCTTTGCAATAAGGTAAATACGATTTCTCAAATATATTTACATTATATGAAAGAATCACTGGCAAGTGTAAACATTCTTGATAAGAAAGACCACAGGATAAAATCATGGGAGGCTAACAGCAAACAATAATGCAGGTGAAGTTAAAGGCTACAGGGCTGTTTTTTTACATGTGAATAGCTGTCATCTCCAGTTGGTGGTTCAAACCGAATGGCATTGGTAAGTAATATGCTAGAGCCTCTACTCACGAGTTGCACTTAACTACTAACATTAACAACTGTTATCTGCCCAGGCCTATCATTGTTTTTTAAGTACTTGAAAAAACAATTCTTATTATATAATTATAGATGAACAGTATATTTTGGATAAAATATGTTGGCCATGGCATCAAAATATATGGCCCAATTACGATTTTTCTGGTTTATTCTCTTACCATGCACAGGCAATGGTACATGAGTTCTGCAACTGATTTGATGTGGAGTACACTATGCTGCCACATAAACATGCTGGGAAGTAGAAAAAAAAGCAACTTGTTAATCACACAGTTCAGTATTTCAGCACTCCAGAGGCGTATATCTGGTGCCTGCAATGGATGCTTATGCTTCAGTATGGCAGTGTCTCTTTTATGGTATATTTTTGCAAAATTATGTCCCTCTTATAAAATGGTGGAATGGGTTACTTATATCACATTATACGACAGGGCGCCCATCAACTGTCGCTCAGGTGGACAAGAGGCTGCTCTCCATCAAGCCTCCTCAGTGCTTCACTAGGCTGCCACGCTCGATCAGAGAACGCTGCCATTGGAAGTCGAGTGAATGGCGCCACTGGCTCCTCTTCTATGCCGTGCCATGTTGCTCAGAGATCCTGCCACAGCGCCACCTGAACCACTTTGTGCTTCTTGTTGAAGCTGTGTACATACTCTTTTTAGAAGAGCTGACTTCGCCACAAGTTCAGCGTGCTGGTAAGTTGCTCAGATTGACTGTAGAGTGTAAAGGGTTATCCGTTAAGAAATAAAAATGTTTGCTTGATGATTTTCTTAGATGCAAAGTCAATCCGAAAGGTGAAATTCATGCTCACATACAGGTGAGGGTAACATTGCTCTCATAGCAAATGCTTTTGTTGTAATGTGAAATCTTGTGTGTGTGGGTTTCTTGCTGCTTTTAAAAAGTGTGGTTGTTTAAAAGTATGGTTGTTTGAGAGTCCCTTTATAGACTTGGGCCTTTTAGAAAACAAACGCATTCCGTAGTTAAGTTGGTGATAATCATGTCTGAAAAGTATAAAGTGCCCAAGTGGCACATAAATGGTAGAAAATTAAAACAATGCTGTGTTGTTTTTGTTCTTCATGGAAGTTAGATTTGAGAGAGGCAAAGGCAGCACACATGCATTCCACCATATGGTGCACTGCTTGGAAGTTCCACAGCTGGTTGTTTTTCGCTTGATTCTATCTAGCCTTATGAAGGTGTATCGCTTACTACAGCATGTGTTTGCAGTTCTTTGTTATACAATGGGTAGTGCCAAGCGCTTAGTGTAAAGGCGCTGAGAAGAAATGTAGAAAAGAAATAAACTATTTTGTGGGACAAAGGCGCAAGCAAGTGCAGCTTGCAAGACCGAAAGAAAGTCATTGGGGTTTTGTCACTTCATATTATGTGGCTTGCTCTGACATCACAATTTCAGAGGACATAAGGGAGATGCACCACTTGTGTGTGCTAAACATAGAAAAAGGGGGTGTGTGCATTGGCTGAGTCTGTTAGTTTCCTGTAGAAGCCATCATAACAAAACAGTTCACATTCTTTGAACCAGCTCTATAATGAACCAATCTCGAATACAGTTCAGAAGAGATGCCCCTCCCACAGTGCCTTGCAACTTGTTACCAACCATGATTCTCAATAAGGTATGTGAAGCGCTTTTGTAGTAGCCATATGTTTCTTTGTGACTTTGTGACAGGTTCGGTAAATAAAACCAGTCGGACTAGCTGTGAAACCTTATTCTCTGGAGAGAAAAGCAGGTGAGCATTTCATTTGCCTGAAAAAATGTTTTCACAAAAACAAAAACAAAAAAACACAAAATGGGGAATTCTAAGATCAGCAAAAGGTAGTCTAACAAACACTGGCAGTTCTCGTTAACGAGGGGAAACCCCTACGAGTCTAAACAGTCTCTCGAGCTCTTGAGTTGGAGTCTAGACGCGTAAGGAGATAGATACGGCTCACTAGTGGTTCGCGTTCTTTAACAGTCCAGCGGTGAAGCTGCCGTGGTGGGAGTGCATAAGCTCAGGCCCGTAGCTCGACGGCTCGCTCCCGCTCCCGTACACGACGTCATCTGCGGCACTGTCTTCAGCTCGAACACCAGAGCCCGACGTGCCGGGAACTAGCCAATAGCCTTGGTGGTGGGTTGAATGGTCACCAGGACCCCGTGATTGTCGTCGCCGGCTAGGTGCATGCCTTGACACTTTACCTGCACCTGATCAGCTCCTTCCGCACTCTACCGCATTGTGCCAAGCAAAGAAAATTGTTTGGTCGCAGTGATGTATTCTTGAACGGCGAATAAAACATCTCTGTGGCTGAAACCCAGTGTAGAGGCTCCAAATGAAAGAAGATCAGGTTGTGACAGTTGCAAGCCCAGTGTTTGAAGAGGTGGTGATAGAATGCTTTGCCTGAATAAATCGAAACGGCGACAATGTAATAAAAATGGCTGATCGTTTCCTCTTGATTACAGTAAATGCACATAGGGGAATTCAATGTGCCTGATCTATGCAAGTAAAAATTGAGGGAGGTAACGCGGAAACAAAATTTTGTGATGACAACTTTCATCATCCTTGAATTAGTCTGTTCACTGCGCCAGAGAAATAACAAGTGTTCGTACTCTGGAGAAGCCCTCAGTGCAGGGTCATAAATTTTGCCTGATTTTAGGTGTGCGGAATCGCGCCACCGTAATGTATACTGTATGAGTAAAAATACCAATAATTGGCATCGAAAACGATGCCGTCGCGTTCTTTCAAGCTTCCTCTTTCTTTGATGCCGGGGCTCTAGATTTCTTTCTGCGATTTTCTTGAGGGTTTTCTCCTTTTTCAATTACCAGCGTTTGACGCACTGGCACAGGTTACGCATTGTCAGTAGTCCATCTTGCCGTGCCTAATTAAAAAATCACTTCACCCATGCACTTCACTCATAACAGACCTTAATGTTTAATGAGGAGTTCTCTGCCTGATAATCATATTAGAGAAATATAAAGCTATAAATTTATAAAAATTAACAGCAGCACAACAATTATGATAAATATTGGTCTCACATCAACATGCCCACCAAAAGTATTAGAATCTAGAACCACGTCATGGCAGTTGCCTTTGACCAGGCTTAGGACCACATACACGAAAATTTGGATGGTGATGATGAGTGCCTGAACACTCACTGTGGAGATAAATGAAACAATATGGCAGCTTTGATATGAGCTGGTTATGGCACACAGAGGCATGTGCCAATGCCAAAGTTTGTATTGGGCATGGGACAACTAGCATTAACCAACAAATATTACACACTCACCTGTGCAGCCCCCTCACTTCACAGTAAAAAACATTTACCTCCTAAAAATTCATGCTGCATTACTTAAGGTATATTGCCACGTTCTCAGAAATCTTTTTTGATTTTGATGGCTTTGTGTTGGCAATAAAGTGGCTGTTTAAAAACACAAGTTAGGCATATTAGACAAAAAAGTGCAGGTATTCACAATGAATTACGGAAATAGTCCATAATATGCCCCCCCTCCTGCCCCTTATTGCGGGAGTGATATTAAATACCGATCCTCCAACACCAAATAAAAATCACCTGGCGGTGATGTAGCTGTACAATCGTTCTATGCAGTGAACTAGAATATTCGCACTGTTATCAATAATAAGTATAGTATATTAAAAAAAAACAGAAGAGGGTAATTTTAGATGGTTGCAATCCAGTCAAAACCTTACATCAAAAGCTATTGGTGGTTTCCAAATATTCAGATGCATTGTATAGATTATTGTTCCATAATTAAGCACGGGATGTTCATTGAGAAATGTTAAATCATTCAAAAGTTATGACTTTTGGTGCTAGAATAAACTAAAATAAAGCATTATATGGGCAATAACAGCGCACAAACTCACGGGACGAAGAGAATAGACACAAACAAGCGCTGTTTGTGTCGCTTCTCTTCGTCTTGTGAGTTTGGGCGCTGTTCCTTCCCATAATATATCACGAACTAGGCCAACGATTAGTCCTGCTTCAAAAATGAAGTTTTGAAAAAAAAAATAAAAGGAGTTTTCCTCTAGCCACTAGGCTCATAGCTGGGACCTTCCTCAGCTGCCACAATCCTCGTTTGGTGGTTCAGCTGCTCCTAGTTTTATAAATGTTTTTCTCGTCAGCCATTGACTGGTGGTTCACAATCTCCGAGTGATTGCGGTGCTTGCAGAGACAAGCTACTGTGCTGTTGTAACTAGGATTGATGTCAGCTTGCCTTAAGATATCCATCGTGCCACTATTTCGATTACAGAACGGACATTTTCAATCTAACAGTCCAAAGAAAACAGTGTGCGGGCCTACGTGGACATTTTCGGGAACATGCTGCCAAAGTGCCCCACTGAAGCATTCATTCACGTTTTGGGTTTTTGCGCAGGCATAATTCATAAAAACATATCTAAACAGATGTGTGCCTACACAGTCTTCTCTTCATACAGCATGTCTTTCAAAAAACATCACTTGTGCTTGTATTGACTTGTGCCCAGAGGTTTCACTCAATTGTTTGCAGGTGCATCGACTTTTTACACGTTGCATTTCAGCCTTTGTTTAACTCGGAAATTCGACAGATTTTGTTTTTATTAGTAAAAAGACAATCTTGGTGAACTGATGAAAAATAGCTTTCACAATGGTAGTACAGCACGTTGGTGCAATGTAAACATTGTGTCACATTCTGAGCCTCAGTACGAGCAATTAATGCAATTAGCATTACAAAAGGCCACAATTACCATTACTTCATTTAAGTAGGCTTTACAATACTTCACCGCAAACCAATATAAAAGTATCCTGCGAGTTTGGGCACAAGTATAACTTTGTGTTACTGATCAAAATGTAAGTTTCATTTTCACAAAGCATCACTTCCAGATTTAGGGAGGTCTACTGGTAATTGTAAAAACGAAGATAACTATCGAACAGAAATATATAGAGAAGTCGTTTGTGCTGTAGAGCAATCCTGAATGCCTGTACATTTGAATATGTTGAAAAGGGGAGTTAGTTTTTTTTAAAGTATTGTTTTCAAATGTGGCGGCGTACTTTAAAGGGGTGCTATAAAGAAAAATGATTTATCTTATATGAATAAACTTGCAATGGAAAGTTGCCCGATGAAAAAACTTCAAAGTAAACACTATTGCATAGCTCACGTCCACTTAAAAGGCATTTTGTAACACAGGTAAATAAAGCTCACACACTACCAGAAGTTCACTGACACAGACTGTGGTCATAGCCAGTCAGATCAGTCGCCGGTGCTATGTAATGTGAAAAAAAGCTATGTAAGGTTATGCAAGAAGCTGAAAACTCGTTCAACTGAGCCATTGCAATCAATATTGATGTATATGTCTAAAGCCTTGAAACTAATACACAGTTATTCAAAGAGTTTAAATTTGTTTGAAAATTATTCTTGGGACTTTCTTTAGCGTTTCAAAGTGTTTATGCTAAATTATCAAATCCGTTTTGGGGTCCCTTAAAAGCAGCACATGATGTGATGTGCAGCTTGCTTTTTAGCATCATCTGCATTGTCCCTGTCACTGTTGGTGCTTTCTCGACCATTTAGTTTTTGTGAAAGATTGTTGTCATAAACATGGTCACTTTCATAATTGCTGTAAAAAAATTAAGAATCCTCTCCTTTGATATGCCGAAACTACTCCACGCCTCAATGTTTACAATGAGAGAAAGTGGCGTGGCTCAGAGAACATTTTATTTACATTAAATTTCTTCAATAAATATGGCTGTGTAATTAGACATCAACACAACACAATTATAAAACAGGATGTATGTTGCCACCACCACCAAAAACTAGTGCTTTCTAGATGGCCAGTGTAGTGCCGGTTACTGACACATTGCCTTCGGAAGAAGTTGTGCTGAAGTTGCATGTTACAGTTCTAGGTGTTTCTGTGCAGCCTTTGTTTTCAGTTCCTGTTAGGACGAGGTCTTTACCACACTGCTTTTAAAATTAATAGGACTTGATATATATAACCACTGCCTCATGAAAACTTGATGCTTTGTGCGTGACGTGTATTCTGCCCCTGTTCTTATTTACCGCACTGTTTTACCATGAAGAGGTGCAAATGTCGAAGTGGCATTGCTGAAATGCACGACCTAAATTAGTTTAATATCTTAATTCATGTAATTTTTGGTTTTAGCATTGCCCATTGCGTCATACTAGGCCTTTTGAAGTGTTCAGTTCTATTCAGAACTACAGTGTTCATTTAGTACTGAATATTTATTATCCAGGTCGTCTGCTACAAGAGTTCGTCTCCCGGACGAAGACACTCTACAGTCCACGCATGATGACATTCAACCTGCATCAACGGCTGCATCTTGCGTCTTCTGTGGAAAGGTTCGGGCCACTATGGGCACACTCTGCCTTTGTGTTCGAGAGTGGCAAAGGAAGACTGCTCAAGACAATTACGGGAGCAAAAGGGGTGCCAAGCCAGGTTGTAGAGAGGCTCGTGATGTTCCAGCAGCTGCATGTTGTCACTAAACTACGGTCTTTTGAAACTAAGGTCAAAGATTTCACCTGTTCTTTTTTTGGCTATCTGAAAACTTTGGCAGTGACATCTATTATTCAGTATCATTGTTTGGAAATCCTGATCCATAGCCTGAGTTGACAGCAGAGGAAATCAGTGCACTCAGTGTTTATGTCTGCAAGTGCTTTCTATGAACATTTTCGTTTTGCCTTCAAGGGAACAATTTTGCATAGCAGGCATTATAAGAGGGCAAAAAAGAGTGATAGCAGCATTATGCGCACTGCTGAAGAAGAATATTCTGTCATCGACAGGATTGTTATTGTGCAGAATTTCTCGTACAATCCTGAAGAAATAATTCTTTTGTGCAAGAAAATAGTATGCACTGAAAGTAATGTCAAGCTGCCTGGACACATTAGGGAGTGTTTTTTTTTCACATGTGTCTAATCCATCTGTGTTGAAGGTTTCGGATATTGTTGCACCTTGTTTGTTACCTGCATTTCCAGCTGATGAGAAAATGTATGTGTGGTTTGCCGAACTCAATCGAACGAGACTGATGCCATGGGATATGTCATAGCAATTTCTAGTGCAAAAGTGCTGAAGGAACAGTAAAGAACAATACAGTTGAATCCCGCAATAACCAAATCGGCGAGGAAAGCGAAAAAATTTGCTCTTGCGGGAACTTATCTGGCATGAGAAAGCGACAGGAAAGAGGAAATTGACTAAAAAACATTTTATTGCAAAAAGTGTATTCGCACACAGTATCAACCCTTCCTGCTGTTCACAAAACTACGTGGACACCGCTTTGTCTACGTCCGGGAACACTGCAACCATTCAGGTTTTGCTTCTAGCTCCCACGCCGTTTTCAAGCATACCAATAATGGGGGCCTTCTTCTTCCCCTCTATTAATGGTGCCCTTGATGATTGTGGACAGCGAGCTGGGCGAGAGGCTGCAATCTTAGTGACGTACATTCTTCCTTTGCCCTTTTCTACCTGAATGACAATTTCAGCCTAATTTACTAGGGTGATGAACTTCCGCTTTTTCATTAGAGCAGGCATTTTTGTGGGCAGACAAATAGGCTTTTACGATCGCTTCATGCAATTCACGTTGGACTAAGCATACACAGTGACTGCTACCACTCCATACACACGACGACGTGCGGCAGCAATGGGTACGCAAAGCCAACAAAGCTAGTGAACCACAACTTACTGCAGCGCAAGAAGCTCCATGTGGATGCCAATTTCGCTACCTAGTCTATGATTACGAGTCAGCATAAAAAGCGGGTGTTTCCGTGCAAGTCTATTAAAATATTACCACATGACCACTGTAAATTCGTCACAGATTCTTGCGGTTCGCATTTAAAGGTGTAAAGGTGTAGTTACTGCTAGTTAAATGAATATTTGGCTTGGGCACTCTGCAGTGGCCCGTAGCGATGAACGAATGATCATCATCATGAACGCCAGCTTCTCTTTTTCGTAAACAGTCATGGTGGCAGCTACCCAAGTGCACTGTGGTCATAGTTTTTTTGCAATTCAAGTGTATCACTCATGCATTTGAGCAATTTATTAATGCAGGTAATGTCACGATAGTCAATTATTTACACACTTTTTTAAGAGTTTCGTTATTCAAGGACTGCTGTTGAAATATGTTTCGTAGTCGTGAGTCATAAAATGCAGTGACTCTCTTGTGCATTTACAGATTCTTCGAAAATATTTTGTCGCAGTAAGAATTGGGTTCCCTCAAAATTTAGTTATTGCATATTTCGACGGTACATCTACTTAGCTCAAGGTGCTTGTTTCATAAAAAAACGTTAGTTTGGAAGGAAACCAAGGTTCGGTAGTTTGCATGCTATTAGCAAGCTCAGAAGTAGGCTTTTCAGTTGATCGCATTGACAAAGTGCAACACTCAGTTACTTTGAGTATAGAGGTTCCTTGCAAGGCACCCATCGGTAAATTAGGTCTTGCCCTACAGCTGCTCTTGATCAAATTGTACGCGAAATTGGAGCAACCTATGACATCGCATGGGTAGGGAAAAACTTCTAGGTTGCTATTAGGTGGAATTTTATGAGCCAGCATTGCAAACTTAGCAGCAATGAATAATAAAATTATGTTTAGACTATGGCGCATCAGCGTGCAGAGCTTGGCAACAATGAAACTTTTTTTTTCACCTATGTGTTGAGAGGCAACGGCACTAGAAATTGTTTCCTTTCAATTTAACAAAAGAATGCGCGCGCAATATTTTATACCATTTTGGAACCTCTTTTTCCGATATTTTCTTTTGCAATTTTTGTTTTTTAAGGCAGTCTTACTATTTTTCTAAATTATAATAAAGGTCTGCTACGTCACGAGTTTTGTACTATTGCGTTCCACTGGTGGTTCATGTTGTGTGCTACATTTGCTTAATTTCTCAGTTACTAATACGGGAATCTTCATAATGCTTTAGATGTTCTTGGACATCAACCTTTCACTTTATCATGAATAGTTGTTTGCTTCAAGTGTCTTTTTAAGGGTACTGACACAAAAACTTTGGCCTCGCGTTTTTCTGCTGCAATGTATTGCTGGGGGCCTGTTAGTCATAACGTGACGTATCCTTTGCTGCAGCACATGACAGATAAATAATTACAGGCCCCTCATTATTGACCACTTTCGGTTTCGGTTTGAGAGAGAGCTTCAAACAGGAGAAGCAACCGGGTGCAACTATCGGCCCCTTAATTGTGTGTGCAGCTCTCGACCACATTGGCACACAGAACTGTGACACACTTTTGCACGGTAACAAACCTATGCACATGGATATTTGTGTACAGAGCTCACTTATCTTGAATTGAATCGTTAGCAGCTATTACCATGTACCTGAAGAAATTATGGAAACTAGCTTGGCATACTCAATCATAAGTGCACACAATCAATCATTTGAAAGGCATCAGTATGAATATGAGTGAGTGACAAGTGTCCTGAGAAAACCTAAGTATGAACATGAGTGATTACTTACATGAGTGCAAGTTTGCATGTAGCATGATTGTGAGAGAATGTCAACGAGTGAGAGTCAGTCTGAGTTTGAATGCAAGTGACTGCTCATGATTTGAGTGAGTATGAGTATGAGTGAGGGACGAGTGATGTGATCATGAACATGAGTGAACACTCAATGATGAGAGTAGGTGTGAGGGGGCGAATGGGTGAGCACTGAAGGGGGAGTAGAGGGAATATTATTCATTAAAGTTATGTGTGGATGTGAGTAAAGTGTGTGTGCAAGTAAAATGAATACTTATCAATGCAAGTACCAAAAGATTTCAAGCAAGCCCCCCCCCCCCCCACTCCTTCTACAGGGAATAGTAACCTGACCAGATTTGGGAGGGGGCACTTTCTCGTTGCTCGACTAGTCCCTGGCACTTATTTAAGACCTCCCGCAAAAGGAAGGGGGGCACATGCTTGGGTGGGGGTGCTTGCTTCGCATTTTACAGTACCTACGAGTCTGATTATGGGTGATTGTCAAAGGGTGTGAGCAGGTGTAGTATGACAATTATATTGAACAGGCAACTATAAATTGGAGTGTGTAATCATGCTTATAAGTAACATTTTTCCACTAAAACTTCTGTATCTGTTTTATTACTTTTCTATATGCATCACTGTTAATCCTGTGATACTACAAGCTTTTGTTTACTCAAGCCTGTTTCTCATGCAATCTATACATCATCCCCAATAATCATGATCCTGTAAGACTGCAGTATATAAAAATAATTAAATAAATATTCGGGATATTTCGGTCTACCCGCAGTTCTTCATCACGGGGGGGGAGGTTTATCGCAACTGTCTTGCCCTACTTTAAAGTGAAAGTATGAGGCATATTTTGCACACTCCCCTCTTGGGGGAAACCTGTATTTTAGGTGAAACCTGTGACTGTATGTTCATGCACTTCCCATGCACTTAAAGCCATTTATCGTGTGTGCCTTACAAAATTCATTTGTTTCCAAACTGTTTGTGTATTAGATACCCCTGTCATATTAGACATATCAGTGTAATTCGAATGGAATGAGATTTGTATCTAATGAGATTATGTGGCTGCTACACAGAGATATATACCATTAGAATTCAATGAATTAGGCAGTTAGAGAAAGTCATTCGTCGTCGCAGTCAAACAAAATGTATACCTTCTTAAGAGGTCACATTCAGCATTACCGATTTGACCTGCATGCATGCAAACACGCTAATAATGCAGCTTTTGTAGGGCATCTATAATTTGATCTAGAATGCCGTCACAAATATCTTTACTTTTCACCTGAGTGGCACTTGGATGTCGGTGCTGTCGGCGATGATGTAAACATGCAGACACCTCTGGGCATGTATATGCATGTATCTGTAGTGATGGCTCAGCTGCATGAGCGCAATGAACCCAGGCAGAGACTCTTGCTTTCATAAAGCTACGGCAGTTCTGTTGCAAGCTGTCCACGTGCACGTGCGAGACCATGTTTTAAAGCGAAGAAATGCGAAACTCTCTGGGTTTTTGTTATGTGTAAGGTTGCACCGCAAGCCCGGTGTGCATATGTTACTTCGCATTCTAGAAAACCTAAATAGACACAATAAGGACGTTCATTTTGCCGCTTTCTTTTCTGTCATGCTGCGCATGGCGTGTTGCTTGTGGTTATTCTATCAGCTGTTTGTACTGGTTAAGCGGGTCATCCTGGCTCATAGTGGTCATAAATTATGTGATATATAAAAATTCTGTGCACATTTATTTAGCAAGTTCTTTGCACATGTCTGTTCAGAAGAATAATAAAGTAATTAATAGTTGCAAGGGAGCACCCACCCTGTTTGTGTTTTTTTCAATTGTTTGGTAGTTATTTTTGTGCGAAACTGACTATTCAATTCAGCATACCTTCACATTTTTTATCACTCTACATTTCTTTTCATCAACCTTTCCAGTCATTTCTTTCTGAATGGTCAACATTGATATCATGTATGGTATTAATTGCGTTACTTTTACCAGGATGTGGTGTAGTGCCATCACGGATCGAATGGCACTAATGGTTGAAAGTGTTATTTGAATCTAGTGACATTAATACCTCCAGTCTTATTATTATTAGTTCGCTTGAACTCTGTATTTTGCCATTATTTAGTAAAGAAGTTTCCATATGCTTCGTTTATTTACCAATTGAGGACGCTTTCGTATACTCTGTAAACCTTTCCATACTTCCATATCTTTAAAAATTTCCCCTTCCTTAAGGAATCCTCCGTATACTCCGTGAATCTTTCCATACTTCCATATCTCCATATTTTCCTTAAATAACTTTCCGTATATACGACATGACTTCCATATTCTTCCATATCTTTCACAAGGAACTTTCCGTAGGCCCCACATAATTTCTGTATGCTTCCGTATTTTCCTTAAAAATTTCCGTACATGCCATACAACTTGCGTACGCTTCCATATGAATCCATATTCTTTCCGTATAATTCATAAGGAAACTATGTGGAGTCGATATATTTTCCGTAAGCTTTCATACGGAACATTTTAGTAGGGATATAGCTTGCTTAAACTACCCCCGCACAGTGTGCGAGTGGCAGAAGGTGCTCATAAAATCGACTCAACACTTCACCAGCAATTATATGTATTTGAAACAAAAGAAAAAAACATTGCACTCATACATAAAAATTAACATATAATAATTATAATATAATATAATATAATATAATATAATAATTAATATAATAATTAATATAATATAATAATTATTATAATAATATAATATTATAATATAATATAATATAACATAAAAATTAACATAAAAACATATAAAGATATACGCTAAAATGCACTATAGTCCGTTGCGTTACTGGCAGCGGGATCATGTAGGGCTGTTCCGAGGCTATCTGCGCAGAGGCTGCCAAGCAACTCGATGCCGGACATCCTGGGCAACCCTTGGCCTCGGGTGAGAGACCATGAACAAGCCCGGGCTTCAAATCCTCGCCCCAAAGGCGAAACGCCGAGGCCACGCTGCTCCAAAGCGAATGTACCGTCACGCCCAGGAGAGCGATGCTCATACTGGTTCGAGTCTTCGAATCTTGGAGCCACGTTCCTGCATTGAAAGTACAAAAATTATCAACAGAGTTTTCGAAACGCATGTTCATAAGCTGATATACTATAGAAGTTATAATGTAATCTTTCTTATTTGGCTGTCAGAAAACTGTGGCTCTGGAATACCATAACAACAATTTCAACTTATACTTCTGAAAAATAAAAGTGCTTTCTTTCTCGCAGTCTAATTATTCTGGTTTATCAGCGTGAAACATTCCTAAGAAGTGGTGACTTTCAGAGTTTAGTAATCTTCCTTCCTCGAGTGCACTTGACTTGACGAAGGCAATTGCAATGACGAAGGCGATGACGAAGGCAAATTTTTGTTTTAGACTAGACCTTGAGTGCGAGCGTAAAAACCTAACTATTGAAATGATTCCAGGATTCTTTTTTTTCTGATGTATGTTTGTAGTACCTATTGCATACTGCGTGCTAACTACAATTTTGTATTATTAAGCCACGTGGGCAGCGTCATCGTATGTCGTATGTATCAGATCAGCAATTGGGCAATCACGTATATTTATAGGGCGTTAGTTTTACGGAAAAAACAGATATCATATTCCTAAAATTTCAATGACACTGAGGCACCCTTCCTTTTCGCACAAGAACTGTTCATCAAGGTGGAAAGGCTCTGACGCCGCTAAATCAATTGAAGTGTCAAAATAAACAAGCTCTTAGCCTAATGTTTCATTTAATCAGTCCAAAGGCACTTATATGACAAGGCCATAGCGAGTCACAATTTGTCGTATTCCAATTTGACCAACATCGCGTAAGTTGCACGTGATGAGTGATATTCGTTATCCAAGTCTGATTCTTGGCTCAAACAGTGGTCTATTGGCTAAGGTACTCGGCTGCTGGCCAGCTGGTCGCGGGATTGAATCCCGGTTGTGGCGGCTGCATTTCTGATGGAGGCGGAAATGTTGTAGGCCCTTGTACTCAGATTTGGGTGCACGTTAAAAAACCCCAGGTGGTCGAAATTTCCGGAGACCTTTACTACGGCGTCTCTTATAATAATATGGTGGGTTTGGGACGTTGAACCCCACATATAAATCAATCAATTCTTGGCTCAAACTTCACATTACGGATCATGGAACTCCTTGATGAACTTCATTTGTTGTCACTGCGAAATTTGTGAATATCAATGACACCATAGCTCAGGAAGACTTAACGCAGGTAGCTTTTCTATTGATTGCTGCAAAATAAACAACGCACAAAATAACAAGCCAATATGTACCTGTCTGTCTGCCGCCATCTTGTGCCGTTCCACAGCGCCATGTAGCTCAGGGCATCTTGCGGGGCATTTTCGTCGCTTGTACTGTATTGGTTGCTTGCTGCCCTTGCCATAGAGGAGGCCGCACTGAAGTAGTTGGTCGACCTTATCACCTCGCTTGGATTCAGTGTCTCGGGTTTCGGGGAAGATGTCTTCGAGGGCACACTGATTGGATGGGCAGGCAACGACGTCTATAGCCGCTTCTGGATCATCATTTGTTGAGACCAAGGAGGGCCCCTTGAGAGATAGTGACTCCTCTGAGAAGGTGGAGCCAAGAACGTCGACTAGACGGCGAGTCTTGGTTCCAGTCGGTGTGTCTGAGCTCATGACTGGTAGGACGTGGATGCCGTTCTCTTGCGCAGCCGAGGCGGGCGTTCGATGGCGGGTGTCGAGCGAGCCGCTCGCGCTAGCTGGTGAACATGACGATTCGTGTTGTTGTTGTTGTTGTTGTTTCCCTGTGCAAATGGCTCGTACCCGAAGAAGGGGATTGGCCGATTATAAGGTGAATTTGCCCTAAACTTTCAGCATTGCGTCATTCCTACAATTTTTTGTAACCTAATTTTAATTTGAAATACTGATATCAAGTTTGCAGAAAAAAAGAAGAAAAATAGTGATACAGCAATTTAGGAAGAAAATCGTTTAGTCGCAGTGATGTATTCTTGAACGGCGAATAAAACATCCCTGTGGCTGAAACCCAGTGTAGAGGCTCCAAATGAAAGAAGATCAGGTTGTGATAGTTGCAAGCCCAGTCTTTGAAGAGGTGGTGCTAGTATGCTTTGCCTGAATAAATCGAAAGGGCGACAATGTAATAAAAAATGACTGATCGTTTCCTCTTGATTACAGTAAATGCACATAGGGGAATGCAATATGCCTGATCTATGCAAGTAAAAATTGAGGGAGGTAACGCGGCAACGAAATTTCGTGTTGTCTGCGCGCGATGGCTTCTTGCTTGCTTATACCTCTGCTTTGGCTTGTACCCACTACAGGATGTTGGCCATTAAACCAGCGGATAATATAATGGAGAAGAGAAAAGTTTACAGTTTTTAGGAAGATAATAATATAATGAACATATTCCGCAGATGACCGCAGATTCATTATTCTTCTTCCGATACTCAATTTTGTAAAAGAAATACGCTTTGCAATGTTGACTCATCTAGTTTTTGCACATTGAATGAATGAATGAATGAATGAATAGATTTTATTTCTGGTGAGATACAGAAAATTCAAGTGAAGCTAAAGGCCATTCGGCCTGACGTGGCTTCGCTACGCGAAATGATAGAAGTTCAGCAAACAGTGTTACATTGAATAATAATTATAACAATACAAGGAGCAGCATAATGTCAGAACACAGAAATAGCATAAAAGCAAAAAAAGGTGACATATAAATAAAAAAATAGCTGCATAGACACACAGAATCAGATATTGAGGCTCTTTTCATTACATGTCCAAAAAGACACATACTTACATATTGATATATTCATATAATACACTCATATCTTCATAACATACATCTGGCCATATGGTCATACATACTACTGTAAACACACGCGTTTTGTATCTAAAGGTGAGAGTATATGTGGAACCTAGCCAGAAGTTTATTGGAAACATGATGTTTACTTTACTCAATTATTAAGATGTTTTATGAGATATTTGTCTTGCGTTAATGAGAGATTAAAATTTAATATCTCACCTAAAGGATTTATAAGCTGTGGGGCATGGTATGCAATTAGGGTTCTTCCATATCCAGTCCTAGTAGCAGGAACGCGAATTTGTTGTCTACAGAGAGAGTATTTGAGTGCGCCTTCCTGTGCCGTAATAGTGTGGAGTTTATTTTTATAAATGTAAAGTAATAGCTTGTATTCATACAACTGTTTTGCTTTGAGTATACCATGTTTTATAGATAGTGGACCGCTAGGCATCTCCCTTGAGTTGTCATAATAATCATCGAATAGGAGGAGAACTTTTTTCTGTAAGATTTCTATTTTATATAAATTCTTCTCACTTGTAGTGCCCCATACTAGCATACTATAATTCAAACGCGAATAAAAAAGAGCGTAGTATATCTTTTTTTAGCCAAACTGGTATAGGTGGATTTATTTTAAATATACACCCAACAGTCTTACTTAGTTCGGATGCGAGACTATCAAAGTGGGTATTCCAAGACAAATTTTCTTAGAACCACACTCCGAGGAATTTTTGTGATTTAACCTTTTCCAGCCTCTGCTTTTTGAAAAAGATGTTAATGTCGTCCTCGTAGGGCTTGTTGATAGGCTGGAATACAATGTACTTACTTTTAGATATATTAAGCATGAGCTTATTTTGATGAAGCCATTTTTCTAATTTGATAAGTAATCATTTACTTCAGTTTCAAGGTGCATGAGTATTCTACTTGTAAAAAATATGTTGGTGTCGTCCACCTAAATAATTAATCTTGGGGATCATGGAATGTCACACAGATCGTTAATATATGTTATTACTAGTAATGGTCCAATGATTGAACCCTGCGGTACACCATTTTTTACAGTTTTCATTGGGGAAACAAGGTTACCCACCTTAACATATTGTTTTCTTTTGGTAAGATAACTTTTTATTAGTTTAGCTGCCACGCCCCTTACACCATAATCATGCAACTTATATATGAGATTATCATGTTTGACTGTGTCAAAGGCCTTCTCCAAGTCAATGAAAAGACGTAAGGTGTAGGTTCTGTTTTCCATGTTTTTAATATCTCCTGTTTTGTATCTAATAGCGCCGATTCCGTAGACGTACCCTTTTGAAACCCATACTGTGCTTTATTGATTTTCAGGAGCTTAGTGAAAAAACATTCAAGTCTGGAGTGTATTATTCCTTCAAAAACTTTGGAGAGTACCGGTAGAACCGATATCGGGCGGTAGTTCTATAATACATTTTTGGCACCCCCTTTATGAATAGGACAAACGCGGGCTATTTTTAGTTCTGAAGGAAAAATGCTGGTTTCTAACATTGTGTTCATGATGTATGAAAGAGGGTGTGAAATTATGGTTTTGGGACTTTAAACCCCACAAATCAATCAATCAGGGTGTGAAATTAGTGACGCTACATGTTTTATTGGGCTGGCTGCTATTTCGCCAACACCTGCAGCAACATTGTCACGTATTTTACAGATTAATTTTTCAACTTCACAAGGTGTAACCGGAGTAAGGAAGAGTGAGTGTGATAGACGCTTTCTATCTGCTACAGGCAAATTTGTTGCTCCACAAGATGAGTCTGTGAATTCGCCAGCGTTAACAAAGTACTCATTCATGGCTGGTAGTGCTTCGACATCTACCTTATCTTCTGCAAAATAAGTGATATTAACATAACCTTTTTTGTTACGTTCAGTTAAGTTATTTACCTCATTCCCCATTTTCCTGGGATTATCGTAGATTTTTTCAAATGTGCATTGATAATATGATATTCTGGCTCGTTTGATGTCAGCATTTAGCTTATTGCGGAACTTTTTGTAGCCTTCAAGAAGTTATAAATCGCGATATTTTACAAACGTGTGATACATCTTTTTTCTTTTATTCGGTCATACAGTGCGTTGTTAATCCACGGCTTGAGTATCTTCTTCCTCGATGGCTTTTTCATTAAAGGAAAGGCGCGGTCATATATGCTCTTAAGTTGCTCAAGAAAAAGATTGAAAACCCGGTTTGTATCTCTTTCTGCACACACTATATTCCAATTCGTTGAAGCAACTTCAGCTCAGAATCGGTTTAGTGCACTATTATTTATTTTGCGATACTGTTCTCGTAGGTGCACGAGCACGCTGCTCGCGCAACACAGAGACGCAGCGTCTGAGGTAAAGAGCTAGCGCTCTCATGGAAACGCAGATGTCTAACCCACGTCAAGAAAACCCGAGTACGATGCAAGTGGACAACACGGAGGGTAACTCAAGAACGGCATCACAATGGACGTTTGATGAAAATAGTGACAAAACGACAGGCAAAGCCCACATCGAGTGGCTTCAAGCTGGCCGTAAAGGCAGGTCAGCCAAAGAAGAAAAGTCAGCCGAAGAACGAGCTACGCAACCTGTGAAGCCAGACGCCGAATCTCAACCGCAACGTCAACGCAGCACTAGGATGCGGCCATTTCCTACTGATGACTTCAAAATTGTATTCCGCCCGCAACCAGGACTAGATCTTTCAAAACTAACACTCATCGAGGTTACACATGCCATCGGAAGATCCAGTGGCTTGGCCCAACAGGACTTCTATGACCATGTGCGAGTGCAGGTGCAAAAAGTAGAGAATGTGATAATCGCAAGCACAGCAAGTACTGAACGAGCTTCCAAACTGCAAAGTATAAATGCTATACAGCTCGGTGGAGTAATATATCAAGTGAATTTTCACATTCGACACCCCGATGATGTGTGCCGCGGAGTGATCTACGGCCTCGAACCAGGAACAAGCCCCACAGAGATTGTTGCAGGACTTCGCGTAGACCCAAGATACCACGTCCTTGGCGCGCGCATGCTGGAATCTTCCACAGCTGCAGTTATCACTTTCGACGGGCAGCACGTTCCTTTTTACGTGACGTACCTCAGTGGAGACTACCGATGCAAGCCATACCGGAAGTCCATCCAATATTGCCGAACCTGTGGCGCCCTAGGTCATCGACAAGACATCTGCCCTCAGCCGAAAGCGAACTTCTGCTACAAATGCGGCCGCGACAAGGACACAGAACCACATGACTGCCAACCGATGTGCAAGATCTGCGGAGAAGACCATGAGACTGCTGGAAAGGAATGCAAGAAGAAACTCCGCAGCAACCCCCCTCCTTATCAAGTAAGACGCCACCAGCTCGATAACGCCCGCGCCCGTGAGAATCACTGGAGTGCTTGCACCAATGATTTACCCGGGTCAGTTATCACACCAGAAATTTCACGGGCCCCCTCTTTCCCCCCAAAATTTAACTGAAGTCGCTCTCGCTCTAAGAAAAAAGTTCGCTCTGGATCCCGCACGCCATCACGGTCTCGCTCCGTTAGGGGAATCAGTTACGCCGCCGCGGTGACCGGTAGTGACGGGCCCAGTTCTCTAAATACTACAAGTGCCTCGACCATCTCGCCTGCTTAGACAGCGACCATCCGGGCTCTAGAAAATAAAGTCCAAGATTTACAACGGAGGATACAACAACGCCCACCAGCCGAGTGTAGCACACTAGAACTTGACAACAGCATACTAAAACAGACGGAAGCCAGAATAATGAAGCGGGTAGAAGAAAGGCTGCAAGCACATGAAGCGAAGATGCTCAACCTCGTCGAACGACGCCTTGAAGCTTTCGAGAAAGCCCTCACTGCGAAACTCCTCGCATCCATTGACACAACCATAGAGAAAGTGGTTACTAAAATTATGGAAAAGGTAGACCCACTGACCCGTACTGTAAGCACGCTCGACGCCAAGCTTGATGGCTTCATGGCACAACAGCATAACTTCATAACATATGCATACAAAAATTTCGTTTCCCATGAGCATCTGGTAGAGCAATCAGGGACCAAGCGGAAAGAGCGAAAAACTTTAGGGGATGAAACTGCAGCGGAAATTCGATCTACAGCACCAAACGACCGGCACCAGGCTGGAATCAACTGCCAGAATGGCAGCTCCTACACATAGACAGTCTGAGCTACTCCCCACTCTTCAAATTTGGAACTGGAGTTGCAGATTCTTCAGACCTCGTTCTGCAAACTTGCAAGAATATGTTAAAACAAATAATCCAGATATGATCGCGTTGCAGGAAACCCACACAGAAAAAATCAAGCTCCCTGGCTACAGCACTCTCACATGCACAACCCGCACCGCAATTCTAGTCAAGAAGACTCTAACCGCACAAGCTCATGAAATTGAAGACATTGGCATCGAACACACCATCGTGGAGATAATCCCCACTCGGAAGACTCAACAAAGCTTATACCTGGCCAACATTTACAGTCCTCCGCGGGAGCAGTTACACCAATACGACCACTTCGTCCACGAGCTCCGTCAAATGGTTAACGGCAACCGACTCGTCATAGTTGGGGACTTCAATGCTCAACACGCGGCCTGGGGCTATCACAGCACCACCAAGAAGGGGGCGCGTGTTCACGACGCTGCGCAGCAACACGGTTTGACGCTGTGGAATGACTTGCTTCAGCCAACCCGAGTTGGCAACAGCGTCTCGAAAGATACTAATCCTGATCTCACGTTCACTAGAGACGTGCACAACGCAACGTGGACAAGGCTACCAGACACTCCAGGGAGTGACCATCACATAATTCAAATCGAGGTAGAACAGGCTCACCGCTCGCTCAAGACAGGAAAAGCTCGGCTCACGGACTGGACCGCCTACAGGAATGAGCTTGATGATGATTCGACTATCGAAGACATTGAAGCCTGGTTAAACAGTATTGTAAGTGTTGCTGACGGACATACCAAAACGATACACTTGAACTAGGACAATCCGGCAGTCGATAATCATCTCCTTCACCTATGGGAAGCTCGAAGATCGCTTATTAAACGATGGCAACGGCAAAAGCTCAACCGCAAGCTGAAGCGCCGCATCGCCGTACTCACTAGACAGGCACAGGAGTACGCCGAAAACCTTGCGAGCTAGAACTGGCGGTCCTTCTGCGACAAACTTCAAGGGACATTGAGCACAAAGAAGACTTGGCGCATTCTTCGAGCCCTGATTGACGACACCCACACCAAAACTAACCAAAGAAATACAATTCAGCGGCTCATACACTACTATGAGGGCACAGAGCACCAGTTACTCCAAGAACTTCAAGCAAAACTTTGTGGCTCGGTTAACCAGCAAGCTACCTCCATCAACAATTCGACGCCCAGGGAGTACCGAGGAGCACCGAACGAAGCACTAGACCAGCCTTTCACGCTGGCAGAGCGACACGCGGCCCTTGCTAAGCTTACGCGCAACACAAGCCCGGGAAAAGACGGAGTGACCAATAAGCACCTACGACAGCTACCGCCACGGGCGTTGACGGCGCTCCTTCGGCACTATAACAACTGCTGGAGGAAGGGCGAGCTACCACAAGCCTGGAAACACTCACAGGTGACCATGGTACCCAAGCCAAACAAGCCAATCTCGATTGCGAATCTTCGTCCCATTTCCCTTAATCTTGCGCTGGGAAACTCTTTGAGCACATGGTAAACGAGCGGCTCACCACATATCTCGAAGACAATGGTCACTATCCGAACACCATGTTCGGCTTCCGCCAAATGCTCAGCAGACAAGACGTCCTCTTGCAGATAAAGGAAGATATTCTTCTCCGCTTGAGCAAGCACAGTAAGTCATCTGTTCTAGCTTTGAACGTAAAGGGCGCATTTGACAATGTGAGCCACGAAGCCATTCTGCGTAGCCTGGAAGATGTCGGCTGCGGTGCCAAGACATACGCCTATATGCTAGCTTTCCTCACCAACCGCACTGCCACTGTAGGGATTGCCAATATCAGGAGCGAGCTTTTTCAACTCCCTAACAAAGGCACGCCGCAGGGCTCAGTGATATCACCAGTGCTTTTCAACTTGGCCCTTATTAAGCTCCCACGTCTCTTGTACGCTGTCCCTGGGATACATCACGCATTATATGCCGTTGATATCACTATGCGGACAAGAGGTTCAAGCACGGGTGAACAGGAGGACCGACTTCAAGAGGCGATTAACATCACTGAAGGACATCTCAAGACCTGTGGCCTCCAATGTGCTCCGGAAAAGTCGGAACTGTTAGTACTTGCGGCACGCACCCGGGTAGACCACCAAGCTACGACACTCCTGACCCACAAGTCTTTCTACAGGGAGTCCAAATACCACAAGTTGACACGCTTCGAGTCCTTGGACTACACATACATAAAGATGGGTCTGGCTCCGCTGCCCTACCCCGGCTGCAGAACACTGTGACACAGCTCACCCACCTAATCCGAAGGGTGGCTAATCGCCGCAGTGGCTTCAAAGAGCACGACACCCTAAAAATGGTACAAGCTCTCCTTTACAGCCGCGTAACGTACGGAACTCCCTACCTCAACCTGAAGACAGCGGAGAAACAAAAACTTAATCTGCTGATACGAAAGGCTACAAAGCTTGCCCTAGGACTGCCGCCAGCCGCCTCCACTGACCGACTGCTTCGCATGGGAGTTCATAATACGTGGGAAGAACTCACCGAAGCAAACCTCATCAACCAGGTCGAGAGACTCAAGCTGTCATTCACAGGGCAAGCCGTCCTTCGACGCACAGGATACCAGACCACTCTAGAACCCAACGAAGAACGCAAAGGCAAAATACCGTCACAGCTGCGAGAAAGCCTTGAAATTCAGCAGATCCCTCGGAACATGCATGCTCAACATCGCCGAGAAAGGCGGCTCGCCAGGGTTAACATGATCCGGAAAAAACATGGCAATGACCCGCAGGCGCGATACGTGGACGCAGCCAAATATCCGAGACGTAATGCCTTCGCGATTACCGTCGCAGATTACAAGGGTGCGGTACTGGTATCGGCGACTATCCTCGCCAAACGTGCGGAAACAGCTGAAGAGGCTGCTATAGCAATCACCACCCAGATGAGTGAGGATCCCATTGTGGTCTTTACCGACTTACAAACAGCGGCACGGAACTACCTGAAAGGCAGGGTCTCCACGATGGCGATTAGGCTACTAAAGCGCATAGACAATCCTCTTCCCTACACATGCATCGTGTGGATTCCGGGTCATGAAGGTCTCGAGGGAAATGAAGCGGCACACACCGCAGCCCGCGAATGCGTCAACCGGGCATCCCCATACAAGATCCGAGGCACCTCCCACTCAACAACAGAATCAGAGACAAGAGAAGCCATACCACTAACGTACCATGCATTACTGCAACATTATCGGCTCGAACGCAGGTTATACCCCCCGCCACATCCATAACTCACAAGAGACGAAGGGACTGACTATAGGCATCTTCAAAGCAACACGTTCACACGTTCACACACGGCGTACTATTGCACCATATGAGGCCAACGTTGCACAGCTACATCTGCCCTCACTGCAATGTGGTAGACACTCTGGTGCACCTCCTACTGCAGTGCAAAGTAAGCGTCCCAAGACTACAAGTAGCAGCACCAGATGCGGACGAAGACCTCCTCAGTGAAGCGTGGGAGGCTACGATCTCCCAGCCGGACCTGGTCGAGCAGCGTCAACTCGTCGCTCGAGCTCGGTGGGCTGTCCAAGCCAGAGGCTTCCTGGAATAAGGAACCCTCCCACCTTCACTCACAAGCTTCTTTCAATAAATGTTTTCTCTCTCTCTCTCTATGATCTGATTTTTATTTTGTGTGGAAGATAATGATAAAAGAGAAAATATAGGTAGGTGGTAACTTTCATCGTATGGCAATGACACTGAAATACATTTTCTGCTTTGAAGATTTGTGACAGTTATATCAAGCAGCGTCGAAGGCTTTTTCGATATGCGACTAGGCCTTGTTATCGTGTTTGCGCATGCATATGATTTCAAAACCGACTGAAGTTGTTTAGAGCTGGGAGAATCGCCTAGTATATTAACGTTGACGTTACCGATAATTAAAAAAAGCATGCGCACTGTGTGTAGCTTTTCTAAGAGAGTATCTATGTAGTCAAGGAATTCTCGATTTTTACCAGCTGGTGGCCGATACACCACGACAACAATTACGTTAATAACTTTGACTACAAGACATTCAATGCACGGTGAAATGTACGAGAGATCATCAATTATTTCATGATTTAGTTGTTCTTTCACGTATACAGCGATGCCTCCGCCTCGACCGGAATGTCTTACCAAGCCACTGTAAGTATAACCAGCAAATCTTGGCATGACATTGTTTGGTGTTAACGAAGTTTCGGAAAATGTTAGGGCGTCAAACTTTCTTGCTAAATAGTCGAGAAACACATCAAGATTTTCTTTTTCGTTCTTCATACTTCGAGCGTTTATATGCAGGACACCGAAAGTGTGCGAGCTTTGATTACCAGCTTGTTGAAACCGCTTATCAGTTCAGTTCAGTTTATTAACCTTAAGGGCTTCCCGAAGGAAGCATTACATAAGGGGTGGGTTACAACTTCTCACATAGACATTTCATATTGATTAGTTATATGCTGCTGAAACAATGATGGGCAGGTGGTGGCGGCAATGTCAGCAGGAAGGCCGTTTCAGTATGTGGCAGTTCGGGCGATGAACGAGGCGGAGAAGTGAGCAGTTCGGGCACGTGGGCGCGCGACCTGCTGCGGATGACTGGTGCGGTGAGAAATGCGTGCAGCGGGTACGATGTATGGCGCTTGACTGAGGGTGCTGTGAAAGAACTTGTGAAAGATCATGAGACTGGAAATACGTCAACGATCACAAAGCTTAATTAAACCGGAATCTGCCTAAAGTGCTGAAATGCTGATATTGTACGAGTATTTTGAGTGAATGAATCGGGTAGCGCGATTTTGAACAGCTTCAAGTAGGTCGATAAGATATGATTGATGTGGTTTCCAGATGGCCGATGCATACTCCAGTTTTGGTCTCACGAGAGATTGGTAAGCGAGCAATTTGACATGTTTTGGGGCCTGACGAAGATTACGCCTCAGGAAACCTAGCGTCCGGTTTGCTGATGATATGATATTAGAAATATGAGCGTGCCAGGACAGGTCGTTAGAAAGAGTGAGTCCGAGATATTTATAAGAATGAACATTCTCGAGAAGCGTGTTTTTGATTTTATGAGAAGGTGCTATGGCATGACTGCTGCGAGAAAATGACATAGCTTTGCACTTATTTGTATTTAGGGTCATGAGCCAATCGTTACACCAAGTAGTTATGTTGTCTAGGTCTTTCTGGAGAGCAGTTTGATTGTGGCTGTCATAAATGGTACGGTAAATGACACAGTCATCCGCGAACATTCTAATGTTAGAAGAGACATGCGAAGGTAAGTCATTAATATATATTAAGAATAAGAGGGGGCCAAGGACAGATCCTTGAAGAACGCCAGATGTTACTAGTACTGAGTTAGACAAGTGAATATTGATAGCTACGGACTGGGAGCGGTTACTAAGAAATTCAGTAATCCATTTGAAGACATCTGGGTGTAAGTTAAGTTTTTTTAACTTGAATAATAGGCGCTCGTGAGGAACCTTATCAAAGGCCTTGCAGAAGTCCAGGAAAACGACGTAAGTTTGCACATTGATATCGAGATTACTATGAATGTCATGCAGAAAAATGGCAAGCTGCGTTTCACAAGATAAACCCTTGCGGAACCCATGTTGAGCGGGATGAAAAAAGTTGTTCGAGTCAAGAAGCTTCATGATAAGAGAATAGATGAAATGTTCTATGATTTTACAAGGAATGCTCGTTAATGAGATGGGACGGTAGTTTAGCGGGGAGTCTTTGTTACCTGATTTATTGACTGGAACGACCTTCCCAACCCTCCAGTCAACTGGAATAAGACCTAAGGAAAGAGACTGGGTGAAAAGCAAGGATAAATAGGCTGGGACAATACACTTCGTGTTTTTCAAAATTTTCGCATTAATTTCATCTATACCAGAGGAGGATGTACACTTCATTTTGTCAATGATAGCGCTAATTCCGCTTACATTAAAAGTGGTGGCTGCCATTTCAGAACTTATGCAAAACGATGGTGAAGCGGGATGTGCGTTTGACTCGTGAGTAAAGACGCTTGCAAAAGCGGAGTTGAACACGTTGGCGCAATCGGCATCCTTAAGAATTTCGTTGGATTCGTTCGTTATTTGAATGGCCTGAGTGTCACTAGGGTTTACAACTTTCCAAAATTGCCTTGGATTTGTAACTAATAGGTTTCGTAGGTTGGTATTGTAAAATGTGTGTTTAGCTTGACGTAATGCGTGCAGGTAGTTTTTTTCTGCTTCACAATATTTATCCCATGCACAAGTACGCCCAGTTTTCCTGGCGGAGCGATAAAGGCGTTTTTACTTTGTTACAGGCGTTTTAAGGCAGTTGTAAACCATGGTTTTTGCTGGGAGGAACAAAAACTGATTTTCGGAATAAATTTGTCTGTTAGTTCCGCTAGTTTATTTTTGAAGCGTGTCCAATTGCTACCTACAGAATGTTCACAAAAGGTTGACTGGAATACGGGAAGGAATTGAGTCATGGCATCGTTAATCTCTTGATAGTTACCTTTGTCGTAAAGACGTATTGTTTTCTCGAAGGTATTTCGCGCTGACGGAGTGAATGAGAAAGACCGCATGGATGGGTTCGTGGTCGCCTATTTCAGATAAACACATAATGGACGAAAGGCTGTCGGGGAAATTGGTTAGTACAAGATCCAGAACGTTAGCAACTTGTTGGGTTACCCGGGTGGGTTCTGATACTAGCTGAGAAAGGTTGAAGTTTAAGCAAAAATCGACAAAATTCCGCGTCTCAGTGTTCCCTGGCGCTGAAGATGACTGCGGGTTACACCAGTCAATGAGTGGAAAATTAAAATCACCGAAGAGGACGAGCTGTGCGGTTGGGTGTTCTGTCACTAGCTTGCTTACGATGTCGTGAAGCTGGTAACTGAAATCAGTAGTGGCACTAGGGGGCGTGTAGCAAACACCGAGTAAAACTTTTTTTGGAAGGGTATGGATTAGTACCCATAATGTTTCCAGGCTTGATGAAATGCTTATTGGCGAGCATGGTAGATGCTCGCGCAATGCTATTAGTACACCACCGCCACGAGTACCTGTGCAGGTCTTTTCGAAAAAGGCAAAAATTTGGCAAGTCTGTTAGAACTTCGCGATCATTGACATCGCTACTCAGCCACGTTTCAGTCAGTAACAGTATATCGCTACCCGTTGATAAAACTCGGCTTGACACCAAGTCACGCTTCGGAAGGAAACTGCGCATGTTGGCATAGATTATCGAAAGTGACACAGAGTTAGCGGAGCAATCAGTAATTTTCTGTTTGCCACGGGGTAGCTGCTATGTGACTTCCTTGACTCCGTTAGAAGCAGCGTCAAAAATATATTTCTTAGAACCGATGAATAATGTTTGGAAGCAAAGCGAATACGGGACTCCTTTGTTTTTAGCAAATGCTAGAAGATGCGTGCGTGAATTCCAAACTTGCGGCGAGAAATTTTCACCGATACTATAACTAGTGTTCTTAAGCATACGTCCTCTCGAAAGGATATTTGTTTTAGTTTTATGGTACGCAAATTTAACTAT
Organism: Rhipicephalus microplus; assembly: GCF_013339725.1. Taxonomy (NCBI): domain Eukaryota; kingdom Metazoa; phylum Arthropoda; class Arachnida; order Ixodida; family Ixodidae; genus Rhipicephalus; species Rhipicephalus microplus. The sequence continues at coordinate 51,375 of NW_023612719.1, read as the reverse complement.
TAGAGGGCGACAGCGGTTGGGCGAGTGACGACCAACGCGATGTGTCCGTTCGATTTCTTTTGGGTCGATGTTTACCTGGAACCTCTCACGGCACAGATTAACAATCAGACCTTCTGCGTCAACAGTGTTTTCGGGGCTGGAAGACTCGGGAATGCCATAGAAAATTAAATTGTCCCGTCGTGATCAATTATCAGCATCCTCGATACATGCTTCCAGCTTAGAAATACGATGCGCAGCTTCTTCATTAGCAGTGCGCATCGCCCCCATTTCGCTTCGGATAGGCGCAAACGTCTGGTAGTGACTTTCAAGGGTACTTAATCGTTCACTCAAGTTCACTATACTTTGGTCGGTAGTGATTATCAGGGTTTTTATGCCCTGAATTTCGATAATTAGCTGGTTCTGACCCGTGGTTAGCTTTCTCAATTTCGTTAGTATGTTTTCGAAATTGTTAGGACCAGGATTTGTTTCCACATCCCCGGGCAGAATCAGCAAGTCACATATTTCATACAAACACTCAAGAGCAATGGTAATACAGCAATGTGGGCTCGAAAACTGTACCAAAAGATAGTTACTAGATTTCTTAGCAAATAAAGCGTTAGGTTCACCAACCTTCATTGCAAGAGCACAAGGTTTAGCACAGTGCGCAAAGGCACAGTCACTGGGCCCACAAAGCTGCGGCGAAGGTCGTGTGCTCCTCATGTACACTGGGTGCGCTGCCGTTGATGACGATGGGGCTTGCCATCCTTGACTGAAGACCGGAGGCCACCCTGGCCACCCTCGCTGCGGCGAGTTGTCCGAGTAGGGCGCATCGCGGCTAAGGATAACTGGCTAGTTTCCTGGCTCTTTTGCTTGAAATTTGGCCCCACACCCTGCTCGGGCGACTGTAGCTGCGCTGCCTATCACAGGCAGTAGTATCCGCGCGGCGACGAAGCTGACAATCTGCATTGCAAGAGCAAAAGGTTTAGCACAGTGCGCAAAGACGCAGTCACCGGGCCCACAAAGCTGTGGCGAAGGCCATGCGCTCTTTATGTACACTGGGTGCGCTGCCGTTGATGACGATGGGGCTTGCCATCCTTGACTGAAGACCGGAGGCCACCCTGGCCACCCTCGCTGCGGCGAGCTGTCCGAGTAGGGCTCATCGCCGCTAAGGAGAACTGGATAGTTTCCCAGCTCTTTTGCTTGAAATTTGGCCACACACCCTGTTGAGGCGACTGTAGCTGCGCTGCCTATCACAGGCAGTAGTATCTGCGCGGCGACGAAGCTGACAATCTGCATTGCAAGAGCAAAAGGTTTAGCACAGTGCGCAAAGGCACAGTCACCGGGCCCACCAGATACGTCACCAGCTTATGTCATAGTACTGGCTATTGACAAGATCTATTTCGAAGTCTCGTTAGTATAAGTCTCGTTAATATAAGGCTTGATTGGATAGCCTACACTGTCATTCTTGCGACATCTGCAGACTCAACAATCTCAGTCTAGAGATACCCTAGAGATACCCTAGAGATACCATAGAGATACCCTAGAGAGGAAGATGTATTCATTTGTCACTAAATGAGATTATAAAACAATTTATTTAACCGGTTTGAATACTTCGTAATGGCTGCCCACTGAATAACACAGGTACAGAAGTTTTGTAGAAATCATTGGGTAATATTATCATTGAGGGTAATAGAAAAAATGTTTTAATAAAATCACAGCATATACACAGAGTGAATTATGATGAGGTGAAGCGTCAGACGGTTTAATCGGTAAACTATGAATCCTCCGTCCGACTCACTGTCTGTCTGTCTGTCTGTCTGTCTGTCTGTCTGTCTGTCTGTCTGTCCATCCGTCTGTAGACATCTGCTGAGGAAGTCATAGAACTGGGCGGTCACGTACCAAAAGACAAGCATGTACACACCCACGTCTTTAGGAGCTCCGCCCCTAAATCTTGGATATAACGGGTGAAATAGCTCATCTTCCGTCATTTCTCTTCGTTTTTTTAATTTATTTTTTGTGTACTTTGATGTATTCGGAATAAACGCAATTTTAATTGTATATTTCATTTTAATTATTTTACCGTCTTGTCTTCAACCTACCCCTCGATACTGGCAGTGGAGCCATCTGTAATTTTTAAATGCCTATTGAAACACATATTAGGCATCTTGTAAAAATTTGAATACGTCTGAATAGCGAGACATGTCAAGGGGTGAAAGAAGACAGGTAACTTTCGAAACGTGTGTCGTCCACGTGGTATCTATCGAGTCGTTGTGTTGTACTTTATTTCCTGTGACGTCACAACAGTTAACTATTTTTAATTATTCTCCACTGTCTCCAATCCCTATTTTCAGAAGAGCTGTATACTTTGAAACACTGCAAGAGTTGCTGAATTGAGCAACGATTGTATTGAAAGTGTTAAAGGTGTTGCAAGTTGTGCGCAAAAATATTGCGTGTTGATAAATTTACGCTAATTCTGACTTTTTTGAGGGTGTGCTTTTACCAACAAGATGGACTCTCAATGAATTTCGAATTCATAAAGAAGTGCTCGAACGGCTTGAGGAAAAGGAAGGAAGTTTAAGCGGAAGGAGAGGGAGGTTAGCCAGTTCTTGAACTGGCTGGCTACCCTGTGCTTGGGAAAGGGGTGAGGGGAATGAAAAAAGTAAAAAAAAACGGCTTGATTCCAAAGAGAAATATTGACGATCATGTACGATTTCCCTCCTTTAACCCGAACAACTACCGCAAATTGGCGAATGTTTATGCGAAGGTGTTCAAGGTTAGCATTGCTGGCTAAAATAATAAGTAACTGTAGCGTAAGATTGCAGTCGGCCGATCGAAAAATTAAAAGTTTGTTTTGAAAACAATGTTGATAACGAGTGCTACGGCAATGCAGGAAGAATTCTCTTATTGCTACAACTTGTAGAGTTGAAGCAATAGTCTATATTTCAAAGCTGCCATCGGACAGCTTGCCTTAGTTGCCTTTTGAAGATATTCGTCACCACGTGCATTGAATCGGCGGGTGCTTTGGATGGTACCCTTGAACCTTGAAGGCTGGCAGCAGTCCGCCATTGCAAAATAAAACAAGAACCGCCAGCCCGAGTTTTAGGAAAGTGGCACGTATTGGACAAAGGAGTTTTGTGCAAGGTGCTCGGGATCAATGAAATGAAAAGTAACAATAAACGTGACACCTCACGTTAGCAGAATATGGTGACGTAAGTACGTTACCCATTGAAGATCCTGAATAATTACATTTACGACACTAAGTTACCCAAAAAATGAATGAATAATGATGAATAGAGTGAAGCGCTTGTCCATTCGTTAGTGCGTCCGGGCTGACAGATGAACAGGTGCATGCACGAGCGGATGGACGGACGGATGGAAGAACGGACAGACTGATGGACACATGAACAGACGCACGCATGGATGGTCGGAGACACGAACGAAGAGGCAGATGAATGGACACACAGATGAACTCATGGACGGATGGACGAACGCACGAATGAAAGTATATGGATAGACAGACAGACGGACGGACGCACAGGTGGATGGACAGATGCTTAGACTTAAGCATGGATAAAAACACACACGCGCAGACAGATGGACGGACAGAAACAAGGACACACGTAAAAACGGAGGGACAGGTGGGTGGAGAGGCAGACGGACGGACAGACAGACACAGAGATAGACAGAAGCACGGACACATGACAGATGAATGGAAGCCTCAACGAATGGACGGACGAATGAACGGACGGATTGTGGTGGTGGTAGGAAACATTTTATTACAGCAAATGTACCTGAGAGTTGCAGCTTATGGCTTGCTGTAGTTAAAATACCCTATTTCGGGATGCCAATGGAGTTTGCCTTTGCCCGAGGGCACCTCTCCATGGAGCGTTAAGCATCCAAGGTGTAGTAGCCAAGCACGTACTCGTCGCAAGCCTCTCTATTTGGGATGGGGTGTGGTGTACACGTATCCCGAAGGAGTACGGCCACCAGCGTGGGTCCGGTCTTAGCGAGCCGCAGGGCACGCGTTAACCGTCGCCGTGGCGGGAAACACGATACTGCTCAAGTCGCAACACTTTATTGTGGCAACACCAACGCAGTACAGCCCGTTGCAAAAAGGCGCGGCGGGAAAGCAAGTAGGCTTATCCACGCCACGGGCACAAAGTACTACACAGGGGTGCCACGAGCACGTCTCCGCGGTAAAGGTAATCCACGGAGACACCGGGACAAAGGGCCCGGTTGCTCGAGCGAGGGCAAAGGCGCTCGCGTTGGCTTCGAAGGGAGACGGGTCGGCGTAGCTAGGCCACGCACTAGGACACCGTACTGCCCTTCGGCCGTGAGTACGCAGCGGGGCAACAAAAGGTGAGCGTTCGCATCGGGCGCGAGGCGCCGTCAGCGAAGTCCGACGAGCCCCGAGCGACGGGACTCGACGGACGGAAAAGAATGCGTGGCTCACCGTTTGAAGTCCCGGACTGTACTCACCGCTCCCGACGCAGCGCGCGAAAACCTCACGGGGTCCCCGCGCGCGGCGCCACAGTCAACATTCGCTACCGGGTGAGGGAGTTAAACGTCACTCCGCCCTTCCCAGCGCGGCTGACAGCAAAGGAGGGCAGACATGTCGGGACATGAGAATGGCAGAAAAGGCGGGAAAGCCCGCGCAAAGGCAGCGGGCCAGCCTCAATTCCCACATCCCCCTCTCCTAAATTTGCCCTTTACCGGTCTGCAAAAGGCAGCCGGACGTCACCCATGCAGTTAAAATGACACTGCTATGAGCGACAGCTAACCTCAGTCTAGCCCTGTTACTGCTGATAAAAAAAAGATTACAAATGAGGAACAAAAACATAAATAACAAAATAAACACATGACACTATACAAGTAACTGCGGAAGGGAGCACAGAAACGTGGCACTAGTGTTCGTGGTGCTGAAGGGGGATAGCGTCCACTGCGCGGAGGGGCGGAAAGGCGTGACAGTGTCCGCTGGGTGCGATGCCCGAGTGCGAGGTCAGAGGTACCGGAAGGGGGGCTCACTGATGGCTCGTTGCTGGTCTTGATAAGCAGCGAGTCCGACGAACGCTGCCTCGGCTGTGCTTCGGAAGCCCCCGCATTTCTGGCTCGATGATGAAGCTGGAACGTTGCGCGAAGCCGGGCCTCTCCAGTGCTCAGGGAGGCCGTCCCGAATTGGCTGCGAATGGCGTTGGCCGGCAGCATATAGCTACTTTCAGCTGGCCTCGCGCAGGAGCCATGGTGGTAAAGGCAGCGGGGCTTCTTCGACGACGGCCGAGAGCAGAGCACAGCCAGATGGTCTGACGTCAGTGGGTCAATGACCCCCCAGCACCTCCAGCGTCCGCATCGATGGGGGGAAGCCATGACGCACTCTTCGCGGGCTCGCACTGAAGCGTCACGCACTTACACACGCACACACACCGCCGACGGCTGCGCGAGCGTAGGCGCAAAGCGTCCTTCGTCTCTCTCCCCCGGCAAGCACCGACACTCAAGGTCACACACAGCTCCCTTCGCGGTAGACGAAACGAACACGAAAAAAAGTAAAAACAGAGCAAAACGACACTCAACATCTGGCAAAAAACATAAAACACAAATAACACTTAATATTAGACAAAAAACATAAAATACACATGAACACTTCAAAAAGAAACACTGGCAGCAGACAGGGCGGGGTTAACTTCTTTACGAGAAAAGGCCGTAAAGAAGCTAACCTATACTGAGGCTAGACAGTAAAACTGAGGGCCTTCGGTTGCGGAGAAGTCCGCCGTCCGGCGCGAAATCACAAAGGTGACCGCTTCCTCAGATTATACCGGTGCGGGGTCCGAATGCGGTCCGCCGCTCCGGGTGTGCCCGTTGCTTGCGCGAAGTGCCGTAGGGCACTGGCGCGAGCTCGTCAGACCGTGACAAAGGGCTTCAGGTCTGCGATGTGGGCACGGCTGAGTTTTCCCAAAGGGGATCTTTCAGCTAGTACGCGCCACGGACGCTCACTGACAATCGGTTCATAAAACCGGGCGGCTTTCCAACCCTTGGCTCAACCGTTTGTCAGACGTGGCAGGCACGGAATAGCGATAAAAGCCACGCTTCGTGCCGGGCCAGGTCACAACATTGCTCAGTTTGCAAAAACTTTCGAGCCACTCAGGTGACCGGCCATGGATTCGTCGTGAGAGGATCGCAACAGTGCGGCTCTCAGACTTTTGGGCATAACCACCTTAAACGGGTCGCTGGACTCGTCGTCAGTGGCTATATAGTTCAGCAGGAGCCCGTCATGGTCCAGCAAAATGAATCCGCCGGGGACTCAGCGACACACGCTGTTTCAGCCCCCTAATAGCGCCCGCCGCAGAACAAGCAGCGTAACGGCGCGCCTCTCAAGACGGTTTAACGGCGCCCGCCGCAAAGCAAGCAGCGTATACGGCGCTCCGTCCCTCCGAGACTCGAAACGGATCACTCTGCTGAGCCTTCAGTAGCTCTTCGCTGCCGAAAGCAATTCCCATTCTCCCAAATGGGGGAGTCTGGTATCGCGCCCACTCAGGGCCGCAGCAACCGCCGCGTGAGTCGGCGTTACGGGTTCGCTCTCGGCCTCGTGGCCTTCGGAAAGCTCCCCCGCTCGGCCGCTTCGCGGTGCGCCGCTTACCTGGTTAGCAGCCAAGGCTTGTCCGCATGGGGACTCACCCTTCTCGCCGAATGGCGGCGAAGCTGCTGTTTCGCCCCCGACGCTTGCATGTGCTAAGGCACCGCGAGCGGCCGTCGCACCGAAATCCAGGTTCTCGGCAGACAACAGGGGGCACGAGATAGCGCGTCAGCTACCACGTAGGAGTGTATTCACCACAAAAAGGGGTGACGACACAGGCGAGCGCCGAAGGGCGCCCGTCGATAGAGGCGGTGGCCTCTTGGTGCAACGCGGCATGCCACGAAGCAGACATGTTGCGACGAGCCCGAATCGCGCAGGCGAACTGACTCGCTAAGAGCAGTCAAAAGCTAGAGCTTTTGATACCACGTTGGGCGCCAGTGTGGTGTACACGTATCCCGAGGAGTACGGCCACCAGCGTGGGTCCGGTCTTAGCGAGCCGCAGGGCACGCGTTAACCGTCGCCGTGGCGGGAAACACGATACTGCTCAAGTCGCAACACTTTATTGTGGCAACACCAAACGCAGTACAGCCCGTTGCAAATAGGCGCGGCGGGAAAGCAAGTGGGCTTATCCACGCCACGGGCACAAAGTACTACACAGGGGTGCCACGAGCACGTCTCCGCGGTAAAGGTGATCCACGGAGACACCGGGACAAAGGGCCCGGTTGCTCGAGCGAGGGCAAAGGCGCTCGCGTTGGCTTCGAAGGGAGACGGGTCGGCGTAGCTAGGCCACGCACTAGGACACCGTACTGCCCTTCGGCCGTGAGTACGCAGCGGGGCAACAAAAGGTGAGCGTTCGCATCGGGCGCGAGGCGCCGTCAGCGAAGTCCGACGAGCCCCGAGCGACGGGACTCGACGGACGGAAAAGAATGCGTGGCTCACCGTTTGAAGTCCCGGACTGTACTCACCGCTCCCGACGCAGCGCGCGAAAACCTCACGGGGTCCCCGCGCGCGGCGCCACAGTCAACATTCGCTACCGGGTGAGGGAGTTAAACGTCACTCCGCCCTTCCCAGCGCGGCTGACAGCAAAGGAGGGCAGACATGTCGGGACATGAGAATGGCAGAAAAGGCGGGAAAGCCCGCGCAAAGGCAGCGGGCCAGCCTCAATTCCCACAGGGGAAAGGAGATGAAAAGGGAAGTGGGTTGGTGGGCCAGGAAGAGACGACGTGGTAGGTGTCGGCGAGAAACTTCGAGGTGGAGCAGTGTCCATTGATTTCCCGCAAAAAACGCCTGGTGACCGCTGGACTGAGATATGTGTTCGTCTGGAGGCGTGTAGTGTACGCTCGTCCGCTTTCCCAGACCACGTAAGGGGTCCGGGTAGAGGCGGTGGGAAGCCTGGTGATAGGCCAGAATTTCGTGAAAGCGCGTCAGCATCGTATTGCCAGATGCTGACTCGGAAAAAGGCGGGGAATACACGGTCTGCGGGAGGGAAGTGCGGGAAGCGGCCTTCACTGCCTTGTTGCCGAGGAGGCCCGAATGGCGTGGGTTCCATACTATACGAATGGGGTGAGGGGGGGTGAGGAGGGGTGAGGGTTAAAGTGTCAAAATGCTGGCCAAAGTAGGTGAGCTGCTAGTGGGGCTAAGGAACCCTGAATTCATTGAGAATAGGCGGAGTGCGAGTCCGTTAAGATGGTGCTTGAGGTGGGATGTGAGGCATCCTAAACAATGGCAACATTCTCAGCTTGCTTAACAGTGTTGGCTGCAAATAAGGGGCCATCGACGTGTTTTTTCCTCTGTGATCACAGTGGCCGTTAACTCACTCGGGAGGGAGGAGTGAGACGTCCAAGTTAAAAACGCCAGTATGATCAGAGTGTCGCACCTGAAGAGTTGCGGAACGTGCTGATCTATGGCAGGGATATATCTCGGGGTACTTTTTGCGGAATAGTGGTTCTATTCATAGCTTTTGACGGCAGAGTTGTGGTATGGGCATCGGAGTGTCTTGGTCAGAAATCACATTGAGACGGAGTCTGTGTAGCAGATGGCACCCTGGGGGCGTCTGTGAGAGATGATTATTTATCTAACGTGATGAGCTTGCTGCAGCTCTGCAAAGGAGTTATGAACCCCACAGTGCCACGAGTCAGCTCGGACGTGGCAATGAGAAGGTCGAGTGCTCGTTTGTATACTGAATGATGGAGGACGTCCGGCTGGTGCTCGCTGTGACGATGCAGGCGAAGGTACAGTGAGGCGCACAGGACGCGACAGATCACAAACGCATGGGCCAGGCGCATAGACTGGGTCCAGCGGAGGCCGCCGTGCTTGGTAGATACACACCGTATGAATCGGCTCACCTGTTCGCGGGTACATCTGAGGCTTGCTATTTGTGCCCTTGGGATTCAAATATTAGGTGATGTAAAACACAAGAATGATGTAAACACAAGACAGATGGAACAGGACCAGTTGGAAGCAAAGCCTGGAGTGTAGGTAATCGGGATAGCGAGAGAATAGCCCGTTTAGCTGGAGAGCCCTCTAGGCCACACGAAGCGGCGTAGGCGTTTACCAAAAGGGCAGCCTTTTGTAGGCACTGTTCGATTTGCGGTAGAGAGCCGGTGTTAGTCCAAATTATTCATATCCATGGCATATAGTCTGTGGTGTATTACCTCGACCTCGCACAGAAGAGAGGGGAGGTTTTTTATGGTCAGATTAAAGAATATGGGTGCCAGGACGGCCCCTTTGGTTGTACCCATGTGCTTACCAGGTACAGGTCATGTTCGATGTGAACAAGGCTGATGAAATTGGCGGTATTAGATGGGAAGGCTCGTATACAGAAAGTTTTGTGACCGAAATGTGTGGTCTGAAAAGAATACCAGAGAGTTTGACATTACAAAACGCTCCTCTAAGATCGAGAGGAAGCGCGGCTTTATCATGACAGTTCATACAGGTCGGTTTTACAATGTCTTGTAGCTCGAGCAGAACGTCCTGCACTGACAGATGCGGCAAAAGCCAAACATCGTGTTAGGAAATGTCCCCTTGGTTGAGAGATAGACAGAATGGCGTTCACGTACTATGGTATTCATAAGCTTTCTGGCCCTGGAGGTTGGTGAGATGGGTCTGATTGCCTTGGTGCTGACTGGTTTGCCCGATTAGGGTATGACTGTAACGATTGATCTCGTCCATTCTGGTGGGGCGGGGAGCCATCCCATATTGAATTCATCAGATGGAGTAGTGAGAGATGTGCCTCGTTGGAAAAGGCAGCCGGGAGGGACACTGTGATGCCATTTCCCACAGGGCCGCGCCCCGTTGCATTTTCGCCAGTGCAGCCCATAAATCAGAAAGCGCGTACGACGCATAGAGCTCAGTGTTAGAGGTGCTGCGGACGGAAGCAAGCATGGCCGAATGGAGAGAGGGGCTAACGAATGGACGCATAAATTGTTAGACACACGGACGAACGGACACAAGCTTCACCCCATTGATCATCATTCACTTTGTGGATATTCTTTGTGAAAACGTTTAACGCCATCTAGTTATAATATTCCCAAGGATGTATGGATGAATAATTGTGGCTTTACTCTTTAGATCGGGCGGCGGCTAACGCCACCTAGCCACCACCAACCCGCAGAGTGGTACTGTGCAGGTGCGGTGCTTTCATATTGCGCAGATTTCTATCCGCTATGAAAAACGATGGGCTCCGTCGCCAAGGACATATACACACAACGCCATCTATTGAGCAAGTCATAAACTACAGGTGGCTATATACATACATACGGAGGATGGAACGACCCTCGGCCTAGGAGCGTCGCTCCTAAATGTAACGCGTTACTGGCGATGCAGTTACTTGTAACGCGTTGCCGTCACCATGGACTGTCTAGGGCATGGGAAGAGAAGTTAGGATGAAGAAGACAGTTGGGGGATAAGGATATGCAGGAGGAAAGAAACTGACCCACGGCAGTCATATGCAGAGGGAGGGAAGGGAAGTGATGAAAAACAAAACCAGAGAAAATCAAAGAACAAGAGAGAGTCAGACAAGGGAAGTTACAAGTAGCAATAAAGAGAAAGAAATACAAATAGACGAGAGCACGGCCATCTCGTACAGAGGCTTCCGGCGGCATCTTTCACATGTAAACATCATTTTGTGATTAAGTACAAAAGGGTGTATCTCTTGTGCCTAGTTATCAAGGAAAGTGGCGTCTCTGTAACCCTAAATGTGAAAAATGCGCCTGTTCACGCGGCTCCATTACAAAAAGTGGACTGGGTGCCACTGCGGTGATTTTGGAGGCGAAAAAAACGAATGCACTAAGAGCGAGAAATTTTGTATACTGTTCGTGCATGGCAACCCACACAGTGGTACTGTGCAGGTGCGGTGCTTTCATATTGCGCAGATTTCCATCTGCTACGAAAAACGATGGGCTCCGTCACTAGGGCATAACAGCAGTCAACAGGAAAAACTACGAGCCTAAAAGTGTACGAGTGAGTAAACTTTCTACGTGTATTCGAGCCTACTATTTCGCTTTGCGGCAGTAGTTTGTGTCCAGTGTCTGTAGTAAGCGGCACATAATCATTGCCGTACTCTTTCGCAGACGTGCCAATATTCCGAGATATCGCAACTCCTGCATGCATGCATGCAGACACTACGCACGTGGATTACAAATGTATCTTTGCACTTCTGGTGCATTTTTGATTCATTGAAAAGCCTTTGAACAGTGACATCGTGGTCATAGGTATGCAGCACATACTTTGTACCCAAAGTTTCTGGATTGATATTTATGATAATGAGTGAAATGAAAAATGATACTGAAATTTCATAATTTTGAGGAATTTAAGCCACCCTAGCCCATTTAATTGATTTATTTATTTCTATTTGTTAAAATAGGAGAATTTGCAAGAGGAATGTTGCAAATCATTCATGAAAGACGAAGTCACGTATGCCTAAGAATTGTTTTTCAGTAAACAACAGCTCTACATTCGGTATACTGTGCTTTCGCACCATTCATGTTAAACCAGAATCATCGACGCGTGATTGACGACCAAGTCCACTTCACACTTTGGCAGTCGAAAGCACCGGAAGCAACTCATTACCAAAAACGTGTCACATGAACAATGGGACAACGGTTATTCTAGTGAGTTGTATAGATGAAGTCCAAGCAAAGCCTTTAATCAGGGCGATAGTATATATCTCGCTAGATTGCAAACAAGATTTTGATTCCTGCGATGAATGAATGGATGGCAAAACTAGACCAACGATGGCTTAGAGTAACTAATTTAAAAATCAGCAATTGCGTTGGGAGAACTAAATCCAGTGTTCTAAAGCTGATAAGCCTGCCGCTAGAAGTATGAGCCAAATTAATGAGAAACAGTGAGAACATATAGCTTGCTTAAATTACCCCCGCACAGTGTGAGAGTGGCAAAAGGTGCTCATGAAATCGACTCAACACTTCACCAGCAATAATATGTATTTGAAACAAAAGAAAAAAAAATATTGCACTCGTACATAAAAGTTGAAGTAACATATAAATATATACGCTAAAATACACTATAGTCCGTTGCGTGACTGGCAGTGGGATCATGTAGGGCTGTTCCGAGGTTATCTGCGCGGAGGCTGCCAAGCAACTCGATCCCGGACATCCTGGGAAACACTAGGCTTTGTGTGAGAGCCCATTAACAAGCCCGGGCTTGAAATCCTCGCTCCAATGGTGATACGCCGAGGCCACGGTGCTCCATTGCGAATGTGCCGTCACGCCCAGGAGAACGATGCTCATACTGGTTCGAGTGCTCGAATCTTGTAGCCACGTTGCTGCATTGAGAGCACAAAATATATCAACAGAGTTTTCAAAACGCATCTTCATAAGCTGATATACTATAGATTTTATAATGTAATCTTTCTTATTTGGCTGTCAGAAAACTGCGGCTCTGGAATACAATAACAAAAAATTCAACTTCTACTTTTGAAAAAAGTGCTTTCTTTCTCGCAGTTTAAATATTCTGATTTATCTGCGTGAAATGTTTCTAAGAAGTGGTGACTTTCAGAGTTCAGTAATCTTTGTTCCTCGAGTGCACTTGGCTTGACAAAGACAATAAGTAAGGCGGGATGTTATTCTAGACGAGCTAAAATAAATTTATGCCTGCCAAAATACCTATAATATTTTTGTTTCATACTAGACCTTGAGTGCGAGCGTAAGAACCTAACTTATGAAATGATTCCAGGATTCTTTTTTTCCGATGTATGTTTGTAGTACCCAATGGTATTGCGTGCTAACTACAATTTTCTAATATTAAGTTACGTGGGTAGCGTCATCGTATGTCGTATGTACGAGATCGGCCATTGGGCAATCATGTATATTTATGGGGCGTTAGTTTTTCGGAGAAAACAGATTTCATATTCTTAAAAATTCAATGACCATGAGGCACCCTTCCTTTTCGCACAAGAACTGTTCGTTAAGGTGGAAAGGCTCTGACGCCGCTAAAAAATTGAAGTGTCAAAATAAACAAGCTCTTCACCTAATGTTTCATTTATTCAATCCGAAGGCACTTACTTATATGACAATGCCATAGCGAGTCACAATTTGTCGTATTTCAATTTGACAAACATCGCGCAGGAGTCACGTAATTTGCGATGTGCATTATACAATTCTGATTCTTGGCTCAAACTTCGCCTTATGGATCATGGAACTCCTTGATGAACTTCATTTCTTGTCGCTACGAAATTTGTCAATATCGATGACACAATAACTAAGGAAGACTTTACGAAGGTTGCTGTTTCTATTGATTGCTTCAAAATAAACCACGTACTAAATAACAAGCCAATATATACCTGTCTGTCTGCCGCCACCCTGTGCTGCTCCACAGTTCCATGTAGCTCAGGGCTTCTTGCGGGGTATTTTGGTCGCTTGCGCTGTATTGGTTGCTTGCTGCCCTTGCCATAGAGGAGGCCGCACTGAAGTAGTTGGTCGACCTTACCACCTCGCTTGGATTAAGTGTCTCGGGTGTCGGGGAAGACGTCTCCGAGGGCACACTGATTGAATGGACAGGCAACGACGTCTTTAGCCGCTTCCGGAACATCATTTGTTGAGATCAAGGAGGGCCCCTTGAGAAATGGCGACTCCTTTGAGAAGGTGGAGCAATGAACGTCGACTAGACGGCGAGTCTTGGTGCCAGTCGAAGTATCTGGGCGGATGACTTGTAGGAGGTGGTCCGTTTGCTTACGCAGTCGAGGTAGGCGTTCGATGGCGGGTGTCGAGCGAGCCGCTCGCGCTAGCTGGTGAAGATGACGATTCGTAATGTCTGCGCGCGATGGCTTGCTTGCTTGCTTATACGTCTGCTGTGGCTTGTACCCACTACAGGATGTTCGCCATTAAACCGGAGGGTAATATAATGAGGAAGAAAAAAATTTAGAGTTTGGAGGAAAAAAATCAAATATTCAGTCATTTAGGGGCGTGACCTCAGAGCGATTATTCGTCTTCCAATACTCTATTTTGTAAAGGAAATTCATTTTTTAATGTTGACTCGTGGAGCTTTAGCACTTTCAGACTAGAGATACACTAGAGAGGAAGATGTATTTATTTATCACTAAAGGAGAACATGAAACAATTTATTTAACCGCGTTGAAAACTTGGTGATGGCTGCCCACTGAATCACATAGGTACAGCAGTTTTGTAGAACTCGTTGGGTCATGTCATCGTTGAGGGTAATAACTTCAAAAAGCGTTTTTAATAAAATATCGCAGAATATCAATGGAGTGAATGATGATGAGGGGGGTGAAATGTCGGAGGGTTTAATCAGTGGATTGAGATGTCCATAGAGCCGATGGGTACAGCATTTTGGAAGCAACGATAGCGCCGTCTTGGTTTTGTAGGTAATCATAAAAAGATTGCAAAATGACTTTTTTACTACTAAGGGAAAAAGTTTTTGTTACCTTCTGCACATAAATAAATTTTTGAACCAAATATAACTAAAAATATTGTTCTTTATAATATATAATTGAGTATAAAATGAAATATGTTTCAAAAGCACCAGCGGGTTTCAATATGGTGGCTGGCATTACGCATAGCAGACGACATCGTCGTCGTCTGCTTCTGCCTCATGGCTGACCTCCGCTCGTTGCAGCAGCTCCCTTTCTAAATTTATATTGTTGCGAATGTATTTACTACTTTAGAGTAGAAAAGTACTCCAGCAGTCAAGATGGCAGCCGTTGTGTATTTTCGAACAGCCCCAAAACGTCGTCGTCTTCTTCTTCGCACCGCCCGCATAGCTGCATAGCCGCGAACCCGCAACATCGACCTCCGGCGGCGAAAAGCGCCGACCCGGCGCTTGTTAGCAGGTGTTGGACGAGATGTACGGCTTGAGGCGAGCGACGTGGACGATGTCGGAAGATGTGGAAGGTATCGAAGGGTTTAGAGGTGCTATTTCATAGGTAACATCAGTTACTTGCCGTAGCACACGATAAGGTCCGGAATACTTGGGTAGAAGCTTTTCAGCCAGACCAACATGTCGCGACGGAGTCCACAGAAGAACGAGGTCACCTGGACTAAAGTGGATGTCCCGATGGTGGCTGTCATAGCTACGTTTCTGACGGAGCTGCGAGTCCGAAAGGCGCTGGTGGGCAATCTGACGGGCTTTCTCCGCGGTGCTAATAGTGCGGCGAGCATATGCTGTGGACAGGTCGGCAGGGTTGGGTACAAGCGTGTCGAACGGCAATGTCGCGTCTCTTCCGTACAAAAGGTAAAAGGGAGAATATCCAGCAGTGTCGTGGCGTGAGCTATTGTAAGCGAAAGTGACAAAGGGTAGCGCAATGTCCCAGTCACGATGATCCGTCGACACGTACATGGCGAGCATGTCAGTGAGTGTGCGATTCAGACGTTCTGTGAGGCCGTTTGTTTGAGGATGGTAGGCCGTCGTAAGCTTGTGCTTGGTTGCACAAGAACGAAGTAGATCGTCAATTACCTTAGATAAAAAGTAGCGACCGCGATCGGTGACCAGTTGACGAGGAGCACCATGATGTAAGATGACGTCTTGAATCAAAAAGTCGGCGACATCTGTAGCGCAGCTGCTTGGAAGAGGTCTCGTAATTGCGAAACGGGTCGAGTAATCTATGGCGACGGCGACCCACCTGTTACCGTCGGTAGAAAGAGGGAAAGGGCCCAGCAGGTCGAGGCCGACACGATAGAAAGGCTCGGCAGGTACGTCGATCGGTTGAAGGAGGCCGGCGGGGTGTACCGCTGGCCTTTTGCGGCGTTGGCACGACTCACAAGACCTAACATAACGTTGTACAGAACGGTAGAGGCCGGGCCAGAAAAAGCGTCGGCGGACACGGTCGTACGTTCTGGCAACACCAAGGTGGCCAGCCGTTGGTACATCATGTAGTTGCTGAAGTACGGTCGAGTGCAAATGAGTGGGTATTACGAGTAGTAGTTCGTTTCCCACATGGTGCATGTTGCGGCGGTATAAAATGCCGTCTATGACTACGAACATGCGAAGCGAACTGTCTGTACAGCCTGTGTTCAGGCGGTCGATTAGCTCGCGTAGGGACGCGTCACGCCGTTGCTCACATCCCATGTTGCCGAAAGCAGAGAGCGAGGAAATACAGATGGACGCGTCGTCGGTTACTAGATCTGGAGCGTCAACGGGGTACCGGGAGAGGCAGTCGGCGTCTTGGTGTAAACGGCCAGACTTGTAAACCACTGTGTATGTGAATTCCTGGAGGCGCAGAGCCCAACGAGCAAGGCGCCCCGTTGGATCTTTGAGGGCTGAAAGCCAGCATAGAGCGTGATGGTCAGTGGTAACTGTGAAAGGCCGGCCATATAAATAGGGGCGGAATTTACCAACTGCCCATACAAGCGCCAGGCACTCGCGTTCCGTAATAGAGTAATTGCGTTCGGCAGGAGAAAGGAGCCGGCTGGCATACGCAAGAACTCGATCGTGACCGGATTGACGCTGGGCTAAAACCGCGCCAATACCGTAGCCACTAGCATCAGTGCGGACCTCGGTTGGAGCAGACGGGTCGAAGTGGGCGAGAATCGGTGGCGTGGTCAGAAGTGTTATGAGCTGGGAAAAGGCCGTGCCTTGATCAGGACCCCACTCAAATGGTACATCTTTCTTCAAAAGATCAGTGAGGGGGCGTGCGACCTCTGCGAAGTTTCTGACAAATCGTCGGAAATATGAGCATAGGCCCACAAAACTTCGAACGTCCTTGACACAAGTCGGTACAGGAAAATCCAGGACAGCTCGGACTTTGTCGGGATCGGGGCGGATGCCGGAGGAGTCAACGAGATGCCCTAGAATAGTAACTTGGCGATGCCCAAAATGGCATTTCGAAGAATTAAGTTGGAGCCCAGCCTCTCGAAATACTGAAAGAATTGAGGAAAGGCGCTCGAGGTGAGACTTAAAGGTTGGGGCAAACACAATCACGTCGTCCAGATAACACAGGCAGATAGACCATTTAAAGCTGCGCAAAAGCGTGTCCATCATCCGCTCGAACGTTGCCGGCGCATTGCACAAGCCAAACGGCATTACCTTGAATTGGTAGAGACCGTCGGGCGTTACAAAGGCGGTCTTCTCCCGGTCGAGGTCGTCCACGGCGATCTGCCAGTAACCGGAGCGTAAGTCTATCGAAGAAAAATAGGTTGCGCCATGAAGGCAGTCCAGGGCATCATCAATACGAGGTAACGGGTAGACATCCCTTTTGGTGACCTTGTTTAAATGCCGATAGTCCACGCAGAAACGCCAGGTATTGTCCTTCTTTTTAACTAACACTACAGGGGACGCCCACGGACTCGATGAGGGCTCTATGATGCCTTTTGTGAGCATCTTATTCACCTCCTGTTGGATAACTTGGCGCTCTGATGGTGACACTCGATAGGGACGCCTGTGAATTGGAGCTGCATCACCGGTATTAATGCGATGTTTGACTTGCGATGTTTGACCTATGGGCCTACCGTCAAAGTCAAATATGTCCGAATAGCTCGTGAGAAGATCAGTGAGGTCTTTGACCTGAGACGGCAACAGGTCTCAGGCAATCATCTTAGTTACATTGTTGAGCCGTGTAGAGTTGGCTGCGTCGGTGCTATGCGGGTTCGGCGAGGCGACTGTGGCCAGTTCACGTGACACTGATGAGATCTGGCACTCGTGTGACGGTGAAAGAGTGGCGAGAACAATGCCTTGTGGTAGGATTTGAGGGCTGAGTCCGAAGTTCAGAAGAGGAAGGCACGTCTTGTTCGCTGTGACAGTTAATATGGTGTACGGGGAGGAAACGTTGCGGGCCAGTAAAACACCAGGAGAGGGAAAGACCACGTAATCCCCATCCGGAACACTGGGATATGGTTCAACTGTGACACAAGTTAGGGCTTGGGGTGGGAGGCGAACAAACTCAGCGCACGAAAGCTTGTTCTGTACCATCTTCGACTCTTCGGTGGCCGCAGGCAAGTCAAGTTGCACGACGCCGGCTGAGCAGTCAATTACAGCGGAGTGGTCGGACAAAAAATCGAGTCCAAGGATGACGTCATGTGGACAGTGAGCGAGAACATGGAATAGAACGGACGTCTGGCGGTCGGCGAATCTCACACGCGCGGTGCACATTCCGAGCACAGCCGGGGTCGCTCCACTAGCGACACGTACAAATAGGGACTCTGGCGGCGTAAGGACCTTGTTTAATCGTGCACGGAGGTCAGAGCTCAGAATTGAAATATGTGCGCCGGTGTCAATAAGGGCAGTAACAGGAAGGCCATCCACTTCTACATCAAGCAGGTTTTTGTCCGTAGTCAAGGTCAGCAGAGGGTTTTCAGGTCGGGAGTCCAATGCAGCGTCACCTCCGGGAGCTGCATTGCTCAGTTTTCCGAAGAAGGGCGTCCACTAGGGTGGGGCGACGAATAGCGGCGGTGCTGAGGTGACCTGGAGCGACGGTCATGCGGGGACGGCGAACGGCTGGACCGGCGGACTGGCGTCGCAGGAGTGCCATTGTACGGTCCATCGTCACGAGCGCTGTACTGCAGGGGCCGGTGGTTGTCGTCACGTCGATAGCCAGGAAACGACCGAGGTGGATACGTGCGGAAACGACAGTAGCGGGAGATGTGTCCTACACCATGACAATGAAAACATATAGGCTTGTCGTCCTGTGTCCTCCACTGAGCAGGATCACGATAGCGGCGGAATCTTTCTGGTGCAGGAGAAGGCGCTATGGTACTGACCCGAGGTTCCGTCAACGAACATACAGGCTGCAGCCCAACGTTTGCCAGTTCCTCTCTCACGACCTGTTGGATCAACGAGATCGTTGGTCGATCATCAGATGGGCGGGTCAGAAAAGACGGAGACGCGGCCTCGATTTCTCTACGAACGATGCGAACCACACTCTCGTTGTTATGTGGTTGACTGCATGGCGGCTGAAGGTCCTCGCAAGATGACGTAGCGGCCGTGTTCGGAAGACGCAAGAAATTCTTGGCGACCCGGCGACTCTTCAGCTCTTCGAATCGGCGGCACTCTTTGATGATGTCATCAATGGTGGAACAGTCTTTAGAAACCAGTATGTTAAAAGCATCATCTGCAATGCCTTTAAGTAAATGGCTTACTTTGTCTTCCTCGGACATGTTGGGGTCGGCACGATGGCAAAGGGCGAGAACGTCAAGGATGTAGGTGACATATGATTCGGTCGTAGTTTGTGCCCGACCAGAGAGTTCTTTAGAAGCGGCCCGCTGGCGTCCGACGGCCTTACCAAACAGGTCACGAAGCTTCTGTTTGCAAGTATCCCAGCTGGTTATGTCCGCTTCATGAGCCTCGAACCACGCGCCAGCTGTTCCGCAGAGATAGAAGCCAACGTTGGCGAGCATCATCGTAGGGTCCCACCGGTACACTGCTGCAAACCGCTCGAACTTCGGAATCCAGTCGTCAACGTCAACATGGTCGGTGCCGCAGAAGTTGCCAGGGTCGCGCGGTTGCGTCAATACGACCGGCTGTACAGGCTGCGCCGGAGTCGCGGCTGAAACAGGAGCGGCAGAATTGGTTTCTGTTGCCATGGTCGGGCAGTCGAGAACACGTCCGCTTCGAAGTTCCGTCTTGCGTCGTACCCAGCACCTCCACCAAAATGTTGCGAATGTATTTACTACTTTAGAGTAGAAAAGTACTCCAGCAGTCAAGATGGCAGCCGTTGTGTATTTTCGAACAGCCCCAAAACGTCGTCGTCTTCTTCTTCGCACCGCCCGCATAGCTGCATAGCCGCGAACCCGCAACAATATCATTCCCACATAGTATATTGCAGTAAACTGAGCAATATAAGCTCATAAGTATCTTGAATACTTATTTTACTAAGTTGTGATACCGCATACAGTCCGAGTGAAATGACAACGTTGGTCATACAAGCTTGCAAGAATAAATTGTTTTATCGCAAGTCAATCGGTCAAAGTTTACACAAAATAATGCCTACGTAACTAACATTTTAGCACGTACAGCAGTGAACAATATGCATGCATCAGCGTTCATGTGCAAAGAAGGTACACCTACTACGCATAGTCGAACGCCGATGCCCGGAGCACAGAAGCTGTCCAGCGCTGGCTGATACATCCATCGCACTGCACGAAACCTTTGCTGCAGTAAGTAAAGCCATACCACTTACGTCCCTGCACTTGTGTGGCTCAAGATTTCGCAAGAATTCGTTGATAGTATTCGGTAAACTTTCTGTAATTTGTATCAACATAATTGCATGCCTTTCACGAGCAGAGCGGCGAGACTGTTTGTCCGCACTGCCAACTAAAGTGCGTCACTTTCCAATTTTCTACGGTTTCACACTTTGCATGCTTCTGAATGCCTGAAAATAAATAAGGAACGGTTTTTTATGCTTACCGTTCCGAAGTCTTACAAATAAAATTGTCGAAAAAAAGGCTTCGCTTGGTTTTGTTTACCTACGCCACCAGGTGCGCTTTCGTCGTTTCAATGGTGGCGACTCCTGACGCTGTGGCCGCGAAGCTTGCAACATGCCACGGGCCTGGTTTAATCGGTAAACCGTGAATCATCCGTCTGACTGTCTTTCTTTCTGTCTGTCTGTCTGTCTGTCTGTCTGTCTGTCTGTCCGTCCGTCCATCCGTACCTGCTGAGGGAGTACTCCATAGAGCTGGGTGGTCACGTACCAAGAGACAAGCATGTACAGACCCACGTCTTTAAGCTTGAAAATTACGGGTGAAATGAATGATGATGATGGTGATGATGATTATGATGATGGTTATGATTCTTGAATCATTGGCACCTACACACTCTAGGGGATCGGCCATGAGTCGGGTGGATCGTACCTACTGAATTTATGATTATTATTTAGTAAGAGCTAAAATAATTGACATAATTTGTATATTGTAATGGTAATTAAGAAATATTGTAAATTTAGGTCGCACTATTCTATGCAATATGCAAGAGACTGAATATCTTTTGACTAGGAAGGTTGATTAAAAATGTTAGAAATTAGATTCACCTATTAAATCTGATCGAGTCACACATAAACTTTTCGATAGCTTTGAAGATATTGCTGTCTGAGTGCCTCAGCGCAAAGGTCCCAAATGATAGTAATACGGCCGACGTAACCGGGAGACAACATTGCCGCAATATAATTTCGATACGTTTTCTGTGTAAGGAAAAATATCGACAGCTCAATAAGAAGTGTTCGATAGCTTCGAGTCTATGCAATAAGAGCAATAAGGGGAGATCACCAAACCCCCTCTGAGCATGTAAAAATTTTGTTCTGGAATTCTTCAATGCATTCTATTTATTGCAACTTCAGCCCGTCTTGCTGCACACCATTTTCTGCTTCAAAGGAACTGTAGGAGCAGAAAGTCCGCTGATGAATCGAGACTTGGAGTAAACACAGATAATGCATACTTTCTGAACCTTGCCACAGCAACAAACGGAGTAACAGGAAAGATAGAGAGAACTGGACCTGCCAGAGAAGCTTTCGCTAGAGAGTCCGCAACTTCATTGAGTACAATTCCTTTGTATCCCGGAACCCAAATAATCGCATTTTTCGCAAATGATGAGGAACAAGTAATCTCAATATCCTTAGAATGTTCAAATCTGTTGAAGAAGTTAGTGCCGATCACAACGAAAATGAATCTGTAACTATAGACCACGAAGTAATGGTTGAATGAATTTTAAGTAGGACTAATATATTAGCTAAGAACTCGGCCAAAAATATTTGGGTGTAATCAGGAAGCCTAACTGAAAACGACTGGTCTAGTTGTGTAAAATAAATTCCTTCCCCAGTCTTTTCTTCACACTGAAAAGCATCAGTTGCTATCACAACCGTAGAATCAATTTGAAGCAAGGGCTCTTGAAAAATGCCGTTCAGAAGATTACTAGGTAGTAAATTGGCATTGTTAGGAAATATATCTTGATAGGATATGGCTAATTCACTGAACCTGCCACTCATAGGCACTCTTTCATTAAGCTTATCTGCAATAGGTCCATCAGCTTCTGGGTAACGAATACCTGAGGGGTATGAAAGCGAGGCCATGTTATATTAAAAAACAGGTGAATCACTGATAAATATATATTCTTGTCGTCTTATCGGCGAGTCATAGACTCTTAAGAATGTTTGAATTGTTAATAATTTGAATCTAACAGGTAAAGAAGAAATTTGTGATTCCTTATATGGAACAGAGCTTGCTACAAATTTGGGTAACCGCAGGCACCGGCGAAGCGCTTGGCGCTCAATTAGAACTAAGAAACGTATCTTCCATGCTGTTTCGCCAGAGAAAGAGGCACACCCAGACCCCAGTGTAGGGAGTATGTAAATCTGGTAAATCATTATTAAGGCGTCAGTCCTCATGCGCCATCCACTGTTACTAATCCTTCTAAGTAGGCCTAACGCACGTGACGCTTTGGTCACTGTATGTTCAATATGCATCCTGCAGTGTAGCTTTCCATCATATATGATTTCAAGGTACTTGAGTGTTTGCATTTGGGGAATATCTGCTTGGTGAAATGAGAGTGATATACTTATATTGTCTTGCGGGGAGAACGCTAGAACAGCACATTTCTGTACATTAAGAGTAAAACAAATCCTGCCTAGCCAAGCCTGCATGGTACATACGTATTTTTGTGAAAGGGTATAAAGTGGTTCTATGTCATCCACGTAATCATACGTTTTCACTCTTTCATGACGAGGAACAGAGCTAAGCAAAATAATAAATTGTAGCGGGCAGAAAACCGCTTTTTGGGGAACACATCGTGTCTGTGTGAAATTGCTCATATTCAGTCATTTCTCTTCGCTTACTTGAATTTGTTGTTTCCTGTACTTTGACGTATTCGGAATAAACATAATTTTTAATATAAATTTCATTTTACTTTAGCATCTTGCCTTCAACCTATTCCACGATACTGGCCGAGGAGCCATCAATAATTTTAACACATGTATAAACATATAATAATAAAAATTTCAATACTTCTAAATAGAAAAACGTGTCAGGGGGTGAAAGAGGGCAGGTAACTTTCGAAACGTGGGTCGTCCAAGCCGTATCTATCGAGTCGTTGTGATGCGCTGTATTTCCTGCAAGCTCGCAACAGTTAAGTATTTCTAATTATTCCCCACGGTTCGCAAACGCTATTTTCTGAAAAGCTGTATACTTTGAAACACTGCAAGAGTTGCTAAATTGACCAACGATTGTCTTCAAACTGTTAAAGATGTTGCAAGCTCTGCGTAAAAAAATTGTCTCCCAACAAATTTATGCTAACTCTGACTTTTCAGAGGGTATGCTTCTACTAACAAGACGGATTCTCAATGAAATTTGAAATCGTAAAGAAGTGCGAAAACGGCTTGATTCCAAAGAGAAAGATTTGCGCTCATGTACGATTTCCCTCCTTTTAACTCGCACAACTACCTCAGATTGGAGAATGTTTATGCGATGGTGTTCAAGGTTAGCATTGCTGGTTAAACTAATAAGTAACTGTAGAAGCGAAAGCCTGCAGTTGGCCGATCGAAAGAAGAAAGTTTCATTTTGAAAACAATGTGGATAGCGAATACTATGACATTACAGGAAGAACTTTCTTTGTGCTACAACGTGTGCAGCTGAAGCAATAGACTGCATTTCAATGCTGCCATCGGACAGCTTGCCTTAGTTGCCTTTCAAGCGTATTCGTCGCCACGTGCACTGAATCGGTGGGTGCTTTGGATGGTACCCTAGCACCTGAAAGGCCAAAAACAGTCCGCGTTTGCGAAAAAATGGAAAACAAAAGAACAAAGAACTGCCGGGAGAAGTTCAGGGAAAGTGGCACCTATGAGGCAAAGGAGTTTTGTGCAAAGCACCGGGAATCATTGAAATAAAAAGTAACAATAAACGTGACACCTTACGTTGGCGAAATATGTTAACTTAAGTATGTTACCCGTTTCAGATCCTGATTACTCACATTTACTCTACGAAGTTACCGAAAAAATCACAGCATTTCCACGGATTGAAAGATAGTGAGTGTGGTGAAGCGCTCGTTCGTCCATCCATGTGTCCGGGTGGACAGATGAACAGAGGCATAGACGCACGGACGTATGGACAGGTGGAAGAATGAACGGGCTGATGGACACATGGACGGACGCACGCACGGATGGATAGAGGCACGAACGGACAGACAGATGGATGGACACTTGGACGGATAGAATCACGGACGGAGGGACGCACGAATGGAAGCATGAATGGACATACAGACAGGTGGGCGCATTAACGGATGGACAGATGCATCGACTTCAACATGGATGGACAGGCAGATTGACAACAGATGGATGGATTGACGCAACGACGCATACACGAACGGTGGCGCAGACGGGCGGATAGTGGAGCAGACGGATGGACTGACAGATGGACGGACGGATGAAAAGAAGCAATGACGCACGACAGAGGGATGGAAGCACGAACGGATGGAAGGATGGAAGCATGGCTGGACAGAAGCACGCCTGGACAGAAGCACGGACGCACGGACGAACGGACGGAAGCACGAATTGACGGACGGATGAAAGCTCGGACGAATGGCCACACAGACAAACGCGCGGACGCTTCACCCCACTAATCATCATTCCCCGCGCGGATATGCTGTTGAAAGCACTAATGCCATCTAGTTATAATATTCCTGAGGGCATATAAGCCCAATGCCACATATTGAGGATGTCATAAAGTAGAGGCGGCTGCCACGGTGTAAGAATGGTGGCTACATACATACACACAGAGGACGGATGACCCACGGTCTATGAAGCCTCACCCTAAGAGTGACGCGTTACCGGTGATGCCGTTACTTGTAACGGGTTCGCGTCACCATGGCCTGTCTTGGGGATGGAAAAGGAAGTCTGGGTGATGAGGAGGGTTGGGAGATGATGATGTGGAGAAGGAAAGAGACTAATGCATAGGTGTCATATACAG
The DNA here is from genome assembly GCF_013339725.1 of Rhipicephalus microplus. Classification (NCBI taxonomy): domain Eukaryota; kingdom Metazoa; phylum Arthropoda; class Arachnida; order Ixodida; family Ixodidae; genus Rhipicephalus; species Rhipicephalus microplus. Next base: position 26,472 of record NW_023612719.1, on the reverse strand, counting down.
AGGGAGGGAAAGGAAGTGATTGAAAACAAAACGAGTGAAACTCAAAGACCAAGAGAGAAAGAGAGAGTGAGAGAAAGGAAGTTATAAGTAGGGATAAATAGAAAAAAATACGCATAGACGAGAAACCGCCCATCTCGTACATGGGCTTCCGGTGGCCTCCTTCAGATGTAGACGTCATTTTGTGGTAAAATACCAAGACGTGTATCTCTTGCGACTAGTTATCGAAAGAAGTGGACTCAGGAACCCTAAAATGCGAGAAAGCGCCTTCTCACGCTGATCACGATTTTAAAAACTGGACTGAGCGCCACTGCACTGTTTTTGGATGCGAAATCAGTGAATGCACGTAGAGCAAGAAATCGCTCAGCACTGTTTGTGCATAGCAAAACAAAGAGCGGTACTGTGCAAATCTGGTGTTTCCAGATGGCGCAGATTGCCATCCGCAATAAAAAACGATGGGCTCTGCCGCCGGTAAATAACTGCTGTCAGCAGGAAAAACTACTATCCAAGAACTGTACAAGTGAGTAAACTTACTGCGTGTATTCAAGCCTGCTATTTCACTTTGCGACATTAGTTTGTGTGCAGTGCTGTAGTATGCGGCACCAATTCATTGCCGCACTCCTTCGCAGACGTGCCTATAATTGGCGATACCACAACTCATGCGTGCATGCACACACTACGCACGTCGACTACAGATGAAATGAAACGCTTTTTTTCAATGAAAACGCCTTTGAACAGTGACAACATGGTCATAATTATGCAGTACATACTTTGTGCTCAAGCGAAAGTTTCTGCATCGATATTTATTGGTAGTGAGTGAAATTGAAATAAATATTACTATTTTAAAGTTTTGCGGAATTTAAATCACCCTACCCTAATTTTATTCATTTGAATATTTGTCTAGTTGTTACAATAGAAAAATTTGTCATAAAACTGTTGCCAATCAATCATGCAACGCAAAAATTCGTATGCCTTAGTACATATTTTCCGTAAAGAGCAGCTCTACATTCAGCATATTGTGCTTTCGCATCATTCATGTTAAACCAGAATCATGGTCGGCGCGTGATTGCGACCAAGTCCACTTCACACTTTGGTAGTGGAAAGCACCGCAAGCAACGCCTATTGTAGACAATGGTTATTGTAGTGAGCTGTACAGATCAAGTCCAAGCGAAGCCTTTAATCGGGGTGATAATATATATCTCACTGGATTGCAAAAAAAGATATTGATTCTTGCAATGGATGAATGAATGACGGAACTAGTCCGGTGATGGCTCAGCCTAATTTAACAATCAGCGATTGCGTTGGGAGAACTAAATCTAGTGTTCTAATGCTGACTGGCCTGCCGCTAGAAATATGAGCCAAAATATTAAGAAACAGCAGAACATATATAGCTTGCTTAAATTACCAACTCACAAAGTGTGGGTGGCAGGAGGTGCTCGTGAAATCGACTCAGCAGACTTCAACAGCAGTTATATGTATTTGAAACAAAAGACACATTACTACACTCATACATAAAATGAAGTAAGATATATACAAGTACGCTAAAATGCACAATAGCCCGTTTAGTGACAGGCAGCGGAATCATGTAGGACTCTCCCAGGGCGACCTCCGTGGAGGCTGCCAAGCTGCTAGATCCCGGATATCCTCGGCAACCCTTGGCCTCGTGTGAGAGCCCATGAACAAGCCCAGGCTTCAACTACCCACCCCAAAAGCGATACGCCAAGGCCGCGCTGCTCCAAAGTAAATGTGCTGTCTATCGCGCCCAGGAGAGCGATGCTCATGTTGGATAGAGTCCGCGAACGCTTGGAGCCACTTTGCTGCATTGAGAGCAAAAAAATAATCAACAGACTTTTTAAAATGCATGTTCATAAGCTGCTGTACTATAAATCCTATCATGAAATCTTTCTTGTTTAACTGTCAGAAGTGCATCGGCAATACAATAACGGCAATTTCATCTTCGACTTCTAAAAAAAAGTGCTTTCACTTCTCGCAGTTTAGTTACCCAGCTGTATCAGCATGAAAATTTCCCAAGAAGTTGTGACTTTCAGAGTTCAGTGATCTTCGTTCTTCGAGTGCACTTTACTTGACGGGGGCAATAGGTTAGGCGGGAAATTATTGTAGACAAGCTAAAATAAATTCATGCGGGCCACAATAACTATATATTTTTTTGTTTCAAACTAGATCTTGAGTGCCAGCGTATTAACCTCACTAATGAAACGACGCCAGGGTTCTTTTTTTGATACATATTGGTAGCACTCATTGGTATACTGCGTGCTAACTACAATTTTCTATTATTAAGCTACGTGGGCAGCGTCATCGTATGTCGTATGTACCAGATCGCCAATTGAGCAATCACATATATTTATAGAGGGTCAGTATTTCAGAGAACACCGATTTCTTATTCTTAAATATTGAATGACAATGAGGCGCCTTTGCTTTTCACACACGAACTGTAAGTAGAGGTGGAAAGGCTCTGACTCCGTTAAAAGGAATTGAAGCGTCCAAGTAAAGAAGCTCATTAGTTATTGTTTCATTTATTCATTCCAAAGGCATCTAGATGACAACACCACACCGAGCCACAATTTGTCGTATTCCGATTTGAGAAACATCGCGCAACACTCTAAGCGAGTAAAAATGGTGTCTTTTTGTTCCACAACAATAATCGTCATCTATATTGCGTTCCATCCTTGTGCTATCGCTCCGCACCCGGTACATTCCGATCACGAGCGACATGCCCATTATCAGGGTTACATTGCATTCTCGATAGGAAAGCGGACAGCACCAAGTTTTCAAGAAAGGAAGCGCACGCAAGCCTGATGACGATTATTGTTTTGGGAAAAAAGACACTATTTTTACTCGATATTTTTTTAGAGTGAAGTTGGACCTAATTAATTTTATATATTCGTTTTACAAGTCTGATTCTTGGCTCTAACTTCGCATTACGGATCGTGGTACTCCTTGATGAACCTATTTTCTTGTTGCTACGAAATTCGCCAATATTGATGACACTATAACTGAGGAAGACCTTACGCAGGAAGCTTTTTCTACTGATTACTGCAGAATAAACCACGTGAAAAATAACAAGCTAATATGTACCTGTCTGTCTGCCGCCACCCTGTGCTGCTCCACAGCGCCATGTAGCTCAGGGCTTTTTGCGAGGTGCTCTCGTCGCTTGAGCTGTATTGGTTGCTTGCTGCCCTTGCCATAGAGGAGGCCGCACCGAAGTAGGTGGTCGACCTTATCACCTCGCTTGGATTCAGTGTCTCGGGTTTCGGGGAAGATGTCTTCGAGGGCACACTGATTGGATGGGCAGGCAACGGCGTCTATAGCCGCTTCTGGAACATCATTTGTTGAGACCAAGGAGGGCCCATTGAGGGATGGCGACTTCTCTGAGAAGGTGTAGCCATGAACGTCGACTAGACGGTGAGTCTCGGTGCATGTCGACGTGTCTGGGCTCATGACTGGTAGGAGGCGGGTGCCGTTCGCTTACGCAGCCGAGGCAGGCCTTCGATGGCGGGTGTCGAGCGAGCCGCTCGCGCTAGCTGGTGAAGATGACGATTCGTTTTGTCTGCGTGCGATTGTTTGCTTGCTTGCTTATACGTCTGATTTGTCTTGTACGCACTACAGATGTTGGCCATTCAACCTGCGGGTAATATATTGGGGAAGAGAAAAGTTTAGAGTTGGGATGAAGAAAATAAAATAATCAATAATTTACGGACGTGACCTCAGCTTCGTTATTCTTCTTCCTATACTCCATTTTGTAAAGGAAATGCGCTTTGCAATGTTGACTCATCGAGTTTTAGCACTTTTATTCTAGAGATACACTAGAGAGGACGATGTATTCTTTTTTGACTGAAGAAGAATATAACACAACTTATTTAACCGGTTTGAACACTGCGTGATGGAAGCCCACTGAATCACACAGGTACAGACGTTTTGTAGAAACTGTTGGGTCTTATTACCATTGAGAGTAATAAAACAAAAAAATGTTTTTATTAAAAATCACAGCATATCCATAGAGTGAATTTATGAGGTGAAGCGTCGGAGAGTTTAATCGGTAAACCGTGAATCCTCCGTCCGACTCTCTGTCTGTCTGTCTGTCTGTCTGTCTGTCTGTCTGTCTGTCTGTCTGTCTGTCTGTCTGTCTGTCTGTCTGTCTGTCTGTCCATCCGTGTGTAGGGACCTGCTGAGGAAGTCATAGAACTGAGCGGTCACGTACCAAGAGAGGAGCATGTACAGACCCACGTATTAAGGAGCTCCACCTCTAAAACTTGGCAATTACGGGTGAAATTGCTCATCTTTCGTAATATCTCTTCGTTTTCTTCGATTTGTTGTTTCATGTACTTCGATGTATTTGGAATAAACGCAATTTTCATTATGTATTTGATTTTCATTATTTCACCATCTTGTCTTCAACCTACCCTCGATACTGGCAGTGGAGCCATCTGTAATTGTGAAACGTCTATGAAAACATATATTAGGCATCTTGTAAAATTTTGAATACTTCTGATTAGCGAGACATGTGAAGGGGTGAAAGAGGACAGGTAACTTTAGAAACGTATGTCGTCCACGTGGTATCTATCGTGTCATTGTGTTGTGCTCTATGTCCTGTAATGTCACATCAGTTAAGTATTTCTGATTATTCCTCACTGTTTCCAAACACTACTTTTCTGAAGAGCTGTATACTTTGCAACACTGCAAGAGCTGCTGAATTGACCGATGATTGTCTTGAAAGTGTTAGAGGTGTTGCAAGCTCTGCGCAAAGAATTCATCTCTCAACAAATTTACGCTAATTATAACTTGTCTGAGGGTGTGCTTCTGCCAACAAGACGTATTCTCAATGAATTTTGAATTCATAAAAAAATGCCTGAAAGGCTTGATTCTAAAGAGAAATATTTACGCTGATGTTCGATTTCCCTCCGTTTAACCCACACAACTACTGCAGATTGCCAAATATTTATGCGAAGGTGTTAAAGGTTAGCATCTGGCTAAAATAAAAATGTAACCGTAGAAGCGTAAGATTGCAGTTGACCGATAGAAAGAAGAAAAATTCGTTTTCTTCTGCAGTGCTATGGCACTGCAGGAAGAACTCTCTTATTGCTACAACTTGTACAGCTGCCGCCAAAGTCTACATTTTCAAGCTGCCATCGGACAGCTTGCGTTAGTTGTCTTTTGATTGTATTTGTCACCACGTGCGCTGAATTTGCGGGCGCTCTGAGTGGTACCCTAGCACCTTGAGGGCTGACAGCAGTCTACCATTGCAAATAAAAAAGAACCGCCAGCCCGAGTTTTGGTAAACTGGCACTTCTGAGACAAAGGAGTTTTGTGAGGGGTGTTCGGGAACATTAAAATAAAAACAAATGAACGTGATAACTCACGTTGGCCAAACATGTTAACGTAAGTACGTTACCCCGTTGTAGATCCTGAATAATTACAATTACGCCACTAAGTTACCGAAAAAGTAATGGTATTTCCATGAAGTGAATTGTAATGAATGGGGCGAAGAGTTTGTCGATCCGTTCGTGCGTCCGGGCAGATGGATGAACAGAGGCATGGACGAGCGGAGGGGGGATGGATGGAAGAACGAACGGACTGATGGACACCTGAACGGACGCACGCATGGATGGACGGAGACAAGAACGAACAGACAGTTGGACGGACACACGGATGAACTCATGGACAGAAGGATGGACGAACGAATGAAAGCATATGGATGAACAGACAGAGGGACGGACGCATATACGGATGGACAGATGCTCAGACTAAAGCAGGGATAAAAACGCACACGGGCAGACAGAGGGATGGACAGGAGCAAGGGTACACGCACAAATGGAGGGACAGGTGGGTGGAGAGGCAGACGGACGGACAGACAGACACACGGATGGCCAGAAGCACGGACACATGACAGATGAATGGAAGCCTCAACGAATGGACGGACGAAAGAACGGACTGATTGTGGTGGTGGTAGGAAACATTTTATTACAGCAAATATACCAGAGAGTTGCAGGTTATGGCTTGCTGAAGTTAAAATACCCTATTTAGGGATGCCAACAGAGTTGGCCTTTGCCCGAAAGCACCTCTCCAAGGAGCGTTAAGCATCCAAGGTGTAGTAGCCGAGCTCGTACTCGTCGCAAGCCTCTCTATTTGGGATGGGGAAAGGAGATGAAAAAGGAAGTGGGTTGGTGGGGCAAGAAGAGACGACGTGGTAGGTGTCGGCGAAAAATCTTGGAGGTAAGTAGGTGCCACTCATTTCCCGCAAAAAACGCCTGGTGACTGCTGGACTGAGATAGGTGTTCGTCTGGAAGCGCGTAGTATACGCTCCTCCGCTTTCCCAGACCACGTAAGGGCTCCGGATGGAGGCGATGGGAAGCCTGGTGAGAGGCCAGAATTTCGTGAAAGAGCGTCAGGATCGTATTGCCAGATGCTGACTCGGAATGAGCAGGGGAACGGTCTGCGGGAGAGAAGCGCGGGAAGCTTCCTTCACCGCCTCGTTGCCGAGGAGGCCCGAGTGGCCAGGATTCCATACTATATGAATGGGGTGAGGGGGGTTGAGGAGGGAAGTGTCAAAATGCTGCGCAAAGTAGGTGAGCTGCTAGTGGGGCTAAGGAACCCTGAATTTATTGAGAATAGGCTGAGTGCGAGTCCGTCAAGATGATGCGTGAGGTGGGTGTGAGGCGTCCAAAACAATGGCAACATCCTCAGCTTGCTTAACAGTGTTGGCTGCAAATAAGAGGCCATCGACGTGTTTTCCCTCTGTGATCTAGATGGCCGTGAACTGACTCGGGAGGGAGGGGGCGAGACGTCCAAGTTGAAAACGCTAGGATGATCGGAGTGTTGCACCTGAAGAGTTGCGGAACGTGCTGATCTACGGCAGGGTTGTAGCTCGGGGTACATTTTGCGGGATAGTGATTACACCCATAGCTTTTGACGGCAGAGTACAGGTATGGGCATCGGAGTGTCTTGGTCAGAAATCGCATTGAGACCGAGCCTGTGTAGCAGATGGTGCCCTGAGGGCGTCTGTGAGAGATGATTCTTTTGGCTAATGTGATAAGCTTCCTGCAGCTCTGCAAAAGAGATATGAACCTTCCTGTGCCACGAATCAGCTTGGACGTGGTAATGGGAAGGTCGAGTGCTCGTTTGTATACTGAATGAAGGAGGACGTACGGCTGGTGCTCGTTGTGACGATGCAAGCGAAGATAAGGTGAGGCGCACACGACGCGACAGATCGCAAACGCATGGGCCAGCCGCATGGACTAGGTCCAGTGGAGGCCGCTGTGCTTGGTAGATACACACCGTATGAATCGGCTGAGCTGTTCGCTGGTACATCTGAGGCTTGCTATTTGTGCCCTTGGTATCGAAAGATAAGGTGATGTGAAACGCAAGAATCCGAATTTTTTCGACAGATGGAACGGGACCAGATGGAAGCAAGGCCTCGAGTGTAGGTAAGTGAGATAGCGAGAGAATAGCCCGTTTAGCTGGAGAGCATTCTAGGCCACACGAAGCGGCGTAGGCGTTTAACAGAAAGGCAGCCTTTTGTAGGCGCTGTTCGATTTGCGGTTGGGAGCAGGTGTTAGTCCACATTTTTTATATCCGTGGCATATAGCCTGTGGTATATTACCTCGACCTCGCGCAGAAGAAGGGGGAGGTTTTTTATGGTCAGGTTAAAAAGTATGGGCGCCAGGACGGCCCCTTTGGCTGTACCCGTGTGCTTGCCAGGTTCAGGTCATGTTCGATGGAAACAATGCTGATGAAATCAGCGGGATGAGATTAAAAGGTTCGTATGCAGAAAGTGTTGTAACTGAAATTTGTGCTTTAGAAAGAATACTACAGCGTTTGACGTTATAAAACGCTCCTCTAAGATCGAAAGGAAGCGCAGCTTTATCAATACAGTGCATACTGGTCGGTTTTACAATGTTTTGTTGATGTTGAGCAAGACGTCCTGCGCTGGCAGATGCATGCAAAAGCCAAATATCGTATTAGGAAATGTCCCCATGGTCGACAGATAGACAGAACGGCGTTCATGTATTATAGTTTTCATAAGCTTTCTGGCACTTCAGGTTGTGAGATGGGTCTTAATGCCTCGATGTTGACTGGTTTTCCTGATTCGGGTATGAATGTAACGATTGATCTCGTCCATTCTGATGGGGCGGCGAGCCATCCCATATCAAATTTATCAGGTGGAGTAGCGAGAGGTGTGCCTCGTTGGGAAAGGTAGCCGGGAGTGACACTGTGATGCCATTTCCCACAGGGCCGCGCCACGCCGCGTTTTCGCCAGTGCAGCCCGTAAATCCGAAAGCGTGTACGACGCATAGAGCTCAGTGTTAGGGGTGCCGCGGACGGAAGCAAGCACTGGCGAGTGGAGAGAGGAGCCAACGAATGGACGCATGAATGATTAGACACACGGATGAACGGACAGACGCTTCCCCCCACTGATCATCATTCACTCCGTAGATATTCTTTGTGAAAACATTTAACGCCATATAGTTATAATATTCCCTAGGATGGATGAATGGATGGATGGGTGGATGGATGGATGGACGGATGTGGCTGTACCCTTTAGAATGGGCGGCGGCTAACGCCACCTAGCCGCCACCAACCCGCAGATCGGTACTGTGGAGGTGCGGGGCTTTCATATTGCGCAGATTTCCATCGGCTGTGAAATACGATAGGCTCCGTCGCCTAGGACACATAAACACAACGCCATCTATTGAGCAAGTCATAAACTATAGGTGCCTACATACATACATACGGAGGATGGAATTACCCACGGCCTAGGAGCGTCGCTCCTAAATGTAACGCGTTACTGGCGATGCAGTCACTTTTATCGTGTTGCCGTCACCAATTACTGTCTAGGGCATGGAGAAGCGAAGTTAGGGTGAAGAAGACAGTTGGGGGATGAGGATATGCAGGAGGAAAGAAACTGTCCTATGGCAGTCATATGCAGAGGGAGGGAAAGGAAGGGATGAAAAACAAAACCAGAGAAAACCAAACACCAAGAGAGAAAGAGTCAGAAAAAGGAAGTTACATGTAACAATAAAGGGAAAGAAATACAAATAGACGAGAGCACGGCTCCCTCGTACAGAAGCTTCCGGTGGCATATTTCACATGTAGACATCATTTTGTGATAAAGTACCAAAGGGTGTAACTCTTGCGCCTATCAGGAAAGCGGCGTCTCTGTAACCCTAAAATGCGAGAAAGCACCTGTTAACGCCGCTCCCGATTACAAAAAGAGGACTGGGCGCCACTGCGGTGTTTTTAGATGCGAAAGCAATGAATGCTCATAGAGCAAGAAATTTCTCAGCACTGTTCTTGCATAGCAACCCACAGAGTGGTACTGTGAATGTGCGGTGCTTTCATATTGCGCAGATTTCCATCCGCCATAAAAAACGATGGCCTCCGTTTCCAGAGCATAACAGCAGTCTAGAGGAAAAACTACGAGCCTAGAAGTGTACGAGTGAGTAAACTTACTGCATGAATTCGAGCCTACTATTTTGCTTTGTGGCAGTAGTTTGTGTCCACTGCCTGTAGTATGCGGCACCAAATGCGTGTCGTACTCTTTCGCAGACGTGCCAATATTCCGAGATATCACAACTCATGCATGCATGCACACACTACGCAAGACGATTACAAATGTATCGGTGCACTTCGGGTGCATTTTTGATTAATTGAAAAGCCCCTTGAACTGTGACAATATGGTCATAGTTATGCAGCACATACTTTGTACCCAAAGTTTCTGCATTGACATTTATTTATAATGAGTGAAATAAAAAATAATATTACTACAATTTTCAAACTTTTGCAGAATTTAAGCCACCCTAGCCTATTTAATTGATTTATTGATGTGCCAATTTGTTAAAATAGGAGGACTTGCCAGAGGAATGTTGCAAATCACACATAAAAGATGAAGTCACGTATGCCTAAGAATTGTTTTTCAGTAAACAACAGCTTTACATTCGGTATACTGTGCTTTCGCACCATTCATGTTAAACCAGAATCGTCGGCGCGTGATTGACGACCAAGTCCACTTCACACTTTGGCAGTAGAAAGCACCGGAAGCAACCCATTATCAAAAACATGTCACATGAACAAAGTGACAATGGTTATTGTAGTAAGTTGTATAGATGAAGTCCAAGCGAAGCCTTTAATCGGGGCGATAGTATATATTTCGCTAGATTGCAAACAAGATTTTGATTCCTGCGATGGATGAATGGATGGCGCAGCTAGTCCGGCGATGACTCCGCCTAACTAATTTGACAATCAGCAATTGCGTTAGTAGATCTAAATCTAGCGTTTAAAGCTGACTACCCTGCCGCGAGAAATATGAGCCAAAATAATGAGAAACAGTGAGAACATCCCTACTGAAACGTTCCGCATATACGGATCCGTACATACGCAATTATTGGACTAGGGAAAGCCGCATCATGCGGAAAGATGCGGACATCCGCAGCTTACGGAAAGCGCCATATCATGCGGAAAGATGCGGACATCTCTAGCTTACGGAAAGTGCCATATCATGCTAAAATACCCGATAAGCAGCTTACGGAAATCAGCATAATGCAGAAACCATGCAGCTGTCTTCTGCATCGCGCAAAGATCAAATGGACCTCCTAGATCTCGAGTAAAAGCAATGGGCCGTTCACGTTGTTTGCAAAGTAAGTACTGTGTAGAAGTATGTATGAATATTTCATTCTTAATATGTTGCATGAAGGTGAAATATGTTTGCTATCTGAAACAGCCTTGATGAGTAAACAAAGGCTTGGAAAAACAAATGTGTTAAGAAGCTACTTAATTAATATGCTGGATATCCCAAGCTGCCTTCATACTCCAACAAAATAATGCAGGGTTTTATTTAATGGAAAAATGCCAGCTAAATCTCCCTATAGCTGCTTAGGACGGCATAATAAATGTAGCTTCTGTTGGAAATAAATGAAATCAGTCTTTGCACAAGAAAAGCGTTTACATGCACTTTACTAGCAGCCTTGCTGCAAGGACTAAATCTTTTTTATTTTCTGTGTGTCCTAGCTGTGATATAAATTTGCATGCATACCTCAAAGTTAACTTCAAATAACGTGATTTTGCACCACCACTTCACGAGTGATAGCTTACCCACAAAAAGATGGGGCAAAATAATGTGCAACGACAATTTAAAAATGAACAATTTATAAAAAACAGTTTTCTTGCTGGTACGGTTGCTGCTTTGATGTCACCTGTAGTGTCAGGCGGCGACCGCTCCGACTGGTTTGCCGGGAAAAGCAGAGGGTACCCCCCCCCCCCGCATGCTTCTTCCAGCTCATTTCTTCAGAACTTTCAACAAATCTGCCAGATGCCCGTTCATATTCCGGCGACGCTGAGCGTCTGGTAGCTGGCTTTCATGCACCTTCAGGTGTTCCTCGTATGCATCTGAATACATAAATCATAAACAGATAAGTCAGATACACATTTAGGCAGCTTAATAATGCAGAAAAATAAAACATACAGAATGACACTGAAAAAGAAATGCCCATATTATTTTTTTGTATATACATCAATAACAATGGAAAGTGCATGAATGAGCTCCATTGCAAGCAAGAACATGTAAATGACGTGCTTATCTCATAGAAAATAGCTACAGTTTGGAAAACATGGAAATAACAACAGTTTCGGGAGGGGTCCTCCCTTCATCAGGGCATGAGTTAACTCATCCCTTGATGAAGGGAGGACCCCTCCCGAAACTGTTGGGAAATAAATTTATTTATCCTTGTTGACAACGCTCCCATTGTGCCATATCTCATACCTTCACGAAGACTAACTGGCCCATTGAATTATTACTCCCACTATATATATATATATATATATATATATATATATATTATATATATATATATATAAGCACATTACTTCCCTTAAACTTTGGTTTGTCTGCAATATTTCTCCTTGAACAGCTTTTCAGCACAAAACACTGCAAGTTATGAATCTGATATACACACACGTAGACAGGATCCCACAGTTGCCAATAAAAATACGTGCAACCCAGACTGCAGCAGCCCACGAAATAGAATACGCATGAGCAAACAGCAAGTTTTAAACCTAATAAAATCATGTTATAAAACAATTCAATACAACTTTGCACTGTGCAGCATTCTTCGCAAAAGCATGACACTAGTATTCATTGGCATGTTGAAGACATAATGAAAACTAAATTGTAATTCAGCTAGATGAGTATGATAACCTATGTAATTTCCCCTACACAAAATTAAATTTTACTATTTGAACTCTGGCAAAAGAAAATCGAAATCATCGCACTGTTTGAGACTTGAAAAACCAAAAAGTACTAGCACTCATAAACGTTGATGATGTATATTCATTCAAAAAACAGACTAAAGAAATATTCAATCACTTATCTACTAACTCCAAACACTCTTCGAAAGGGAAATTGCTTGGGCATGTTAGTTGTTCATCGTTCTTCACAAAACAGGGTGCAAGTAAGAACACAGGCAGGAGAAGAGACCAGGGTGAGCGTTCGTCTTGGTTTCTTTCTTGTCCCCTGTTCTTATTTGTGCTGTTTTATGAAGGTCCTAACACACTCTAGGAACTATGTAATCGAGGCTGATATGACACCGTAGTGACTACCTTGATGAACTTCAAGCAAGGAAAGATTATGATAGGAAGTTTTAATATTATTTTTGCTCGAGATACTACTTCAACAGCACATTGAGTGAATAAACAGAAGCCAACACTTTATTGACAGTGAAAAATTTGAAGATGCTTGTTTAGTTCAACTCATGGGCAGCAACAGTATTTCATTCATCCTGTTTATATAATGTAGAACTACGACCAAAAGTCATGAGTCATGGCGCCCATGAGTTCCCTTTGATTTTGCCCTCAATGGCTGCCAGATCAAATGTGATATATGTAATATAAATGTAACATATAGTGATCTGAGTTAGTGATGTCTGCATTTTACCAGTCTTCCAAAACTGCAAGGTTGTACTGGCAAGAGCTGAATAGCTGGTGTCACAATCCATCCATAGCAATATTTTGAAGGTGAACATAATCAACAGAGTCTGGCTGGGTGAAAATCAATAAAAAAAATAAACTTTCCAGCCGCTTGTAGCCCAATGTTTTTAAACTTGAAATTTGAAAACTATAAACTGGTCCATCGTTTCAGGACCATTTCGTCTCCTTCTTCTGGGGTGACTGCTTGGCAGGCTCATAAACGAGAATGGACAATATGAAATGCCATGCTTTTGTTGGCTCCACATAATGTTTTGTTTTATATTGGATTTAGCCATATCAGACTGCAATGCCGAATCCAAAAGCCAAGCCTAGTTAATCGAGTGCTTTTTGTTAGCAGAGTTCTCCATACGCTAGGTATGATCAATTGCAACATATTTCAATTTTTGACTACATATACTTCTTCAAGATTGATTTAAAACCCAAAGTCGTTTTTATGACTATTGCATAACCACAAATGAGTTCTCACCAACCGACTAGATTTTCCACATTAATATTTCACTGCTACGCAAATATTTTTTTCAGGAAAAAAACTAAAAATTATGTTAAAGGTTTCAAGTGCGAGGTGCATTGTTGGTACATTCCTCATTTTAATGCTAGAAAAGATTACCTCAAACTCTACAAACTTGACGGTACTCCTTTGAAAAAGAGATAATAAATTTAGCTCAGGTACTTGTAGTGTACTAACTACCTTAGGCAGTGCAAACAGTTACCATAAATACAAAATAAAAGGCTTACTCCTCAGGGCATCCAGCTTCCTAGGCGTCAACGCTTGTTTTTCAACGCTTGGTGGCCCACCATCTTCCTTGTGAAGAAAGCGGCGACACGGGGTGCCCGTGATGCTCCTATTGTAGAGATTTTGGATCCCCCATACCGCCTTGGCTGTGTCCCTCACAAAAAGGGTATTTTTTGGCTGCGCCATGAGGAAGAGCCACTTTTCTTGGGAGATTTTGATTCCATTCCTAAGATCTTTCTGCATACAAGAATACTTATTGACTTAATGCGGATCATTCATGGATAATGAAAGCAATTTTTAATAAATGTCCTAATGCAAGTTTATATGAATTTTTGTTTATAAATCTTGACTTCCTAATTGTTGACAAAGGAACATAAAAATTTAAGTTGGATGTAATTTCGATGACAACCAGGAAATTCCTCAGTTGAAAACTTTACCATAAACATACACGTATGCTGAATGATAATGTAGTGTCATCATCACTCAGTATGAGGCACGCACCCAGACCTTATCAGAAGCAATCTTCAGACCTTGAGTACTTCCCCAATTCAACCTTTGCACCTATGGTCCCACTACACATGTGCAACTGAATAATATTTTTTTCTTTCCATATAATTCTCCCAGCTGCTTCTTAGTTCAGAGGAATGCTTTTTTACTGTATCAAGAGATAGCATATGTGATGCAATTCATGCCAGTACACATCAGTACATACAGTTCCATAGCTGAACATAGCTGCAGGTGACTGTTTTTCTGGCTTGCTTTTTTCTATTTCTTCTATCATGCTTCACCACGTACCATCATTTTTGTTTGTTCAACTTTTTCATCCTCACCATCTCTATAGCTTTCGCCACCCATGCATTGCTTTCTGTCAGGCAGAATATACATTTCTACGCAATTTGTGTTTTTCCAAGCCTTTGTCTTCACTTAGACTTGGATATTCATTTTGAAAGAAAATGCCCTGAATTTGTCATTGAACTCTTGGCCTCATAAATAAAAACCCTTTTAAGATTTTGAGATGCTCCTCAAGTTCTTTTGCTGTAAAAAATAAAAAGAAAACTCCATCATACTGCAAACTGCGGCACATTTCAGAACATAGGCAAAAGCTGGACTTCCTAGTCCCGAGTGCCCCAAATGTGTATGCAAGCCTAAATTGCACACAAGGTTGTCAATAATTCATGGCACAAAAATATTACAAACTAGCATTGTTAAGTAGACTACACAAAAAGGAATAAAGGTATTGTTATTATAACAAGATATTACACATAAAAGAGAACCATGAAAAGGCCAAGTAAACATCGTCTTTGGTGGCTGCACGTGATATTCATTTCTGCAATGAAAGCAGCACTCAAGTGCTGTACCAATGGTGCCACCAACCAAGTGTGCCTCAGTAAAAGCTGGGACTTTCACCTTTGTGACAGCTAGGGATCAAGAGTGCCTGAGTGAAATTTCGGGATAGAAAAAAATTGAAACAAAACTGCTACCAACGTGGCACATGGGATACAAAGGGTCAAACATATTACTGTAAAAACTCACATATAGTCCGAAGTTTTTCTCAATATTTCATGATACAACATTTCTGCTCCATACTACATATGCTGATTTGAAAATTTTCTTGCCAGAATTCAGTTTTGGTTTTGACACTGTGCAGTGCTATCATCATCACTAAGCTTATGCAACAGGTACTGTTGCAATCACTTCACGATGCCCAAGATTTTAAACCATGAAAAAAAAGACTGCAAAAAGCAGCATTTAGCTACATTTAAAGCATTTTTTATGCGGAGTGGGTACTGCCAGACTTGAATCAGAAGCATGGAGCACTGCTGGGATTCTCATCTACATTTGTGCTCGACGTCTATTGGTGTCACTACCAAGAAGTGACTGCTGTGCGACTACTGCTGCGGGTCATCACCCAGGGGAGTTTGCATCTCAGCTGCACCCAGTGTGCAGCTAAGCAGAGGAGTGCAGTCCTCGCATCATTTCAAGTTAGATGGCAGTGATGCAAAATGCATTCAGAAATGGGGGAAAAAAGGAAGGGGAAGAACGCACAAAGTGGGAACGGTGTGCTGCAAAGCGATGTCCACTACAGACATGAAAAAAGCAAAAAGCAGGAAAGTTCGAAGCCTGCAGACGGTTTCCATGTCCTGCTAATACAAAAAGTTGCCGATGATAGCAGCGTACCTACTTTGGGCGTTTCTCTTCTTGTTTTTTTCTTTTCGTCCTCCCCCCTTTTTTCCCCACCCTCAGAGAACATTTTAAACCACTACCGTCTAACTTGAAATGAAGCAAGGACTGCACTCCTTTCCTTTATAGTTTTTTTTATTTTGAGACGGCGATTATGAACAGGGACATGCGCCTCCACCAGATGACGTCACTACGAACACCCTTAAAACTAAGTCGCCAAGATGACAAAGATAGGTCCTCCTATCAAAATGTCGGCCAGCCTGTCTGATACACTTTCACTGTTCACCCCGATTATCCCACTACATGTTTCCATCTGTTGGCTCCTATCTTGACTTTGAAAACTGCAGCAAATGAAAGAAACAATGGCAGAGATGGCACCTAGACAGCCAGGTCGGATGCGCGTGGAGACGGCCAGTTTTGAAATGCTAATGGCAATAAAACAAGCAGGCTTTTTCCTGTTATGCTCAATTTTAGCGCGGATGCAAGTTTTAGACTCGTTTTACCATAAAAAGAAGGTGCACATTAGATTTGAGTAAATATGATAAGTGCATAAATGAATGTATTCAGTTTCTGCTTTCCTTGGCTTATACACAGGTAAAATGTTTTTGCGTTAGGTGTCCCCAAAATGCACCTCAGACTTTATGCGCATCCGACCTGTGGGTTTTTACAGCAATGTGTACCCTTGTAACACTAAGTCATGTGTCTCTATGAAGGGACACATACTGTGTCCCCCTTCATAAAAAATGGCTTGATGTCCTGACCGCTCTTACGTTTGTGCACACAGGGCGAGCAAGTGGCACATGGGAAACAAAGTTATCCTTGTCATAAGTTGCTGTGTGATTAAAATGCTTGTATACAGGGACATGACCAAATGCATTGTTAGCATTGCTGCTGTTTGTAATGCAGGAAGACACTGGAGGGATAAAAAACTAGAGGTGAAAAACTCTAGAATATGTTGTTGGGCTAGCTGGTTCATTCTGAAGAAAGGAGATGAAGGACGCAACCCACACAGATGACAAAAAAAAAAAGGCTACAGGAACGACGACATCCTGTCCAGCCACCCACCCCTTCCCTTTTTTTTGATATACATGGGTTGCGCCCTTCACCTTTCTTCAGAAGGTCGATGCAGAATGCCATGTGATGACCATTTTCACCTTAGCCAGAGCACCAGTTATGGGAACTCGCTGCTAACTTGCTTGCGAAATTCTACAACAGCTATGCAGTCTCAAACCGTTTATTCGGATAAACACTGGTTGAATACATGCAGACTTGGTGGTGTATAGGCATGCATCTGCAGACTAGTATTGATTAGTTTTTTCAGCTACAAGGCGAATAAAGGTGCTGTTTTTGTAGGAACCCCCCCCCCCTGTTTTTTTTTACACTCAAGTATTCAAACTTCACACCCATTCACACCGAGTTGATATAGACGATTAGCAACTGTACTACCGGTGCACCTGCACAGTACTTGGCATTTGTACACACAAGATTTCTGTGCAAAGGAAACAGGAGCAAAAAAAAAAAGATGACAGTAAGTCCAGCTTCATAAGTGATCATGTTATTAGTGGTGCGTGGCGTATACTAGGCAACTATGAATGCTTTACAGGGAACCGTACCTGGGTAGTCTCAGCTTCGGAACAGTGCTGAGCTCCTTGTGGCGTCACTGGCATCAGAGCTGGTGAGCTGGTGGTAGTGGTGTCTGCTGCGCATCTACTAACAGCACTGCTGGTGGTGGTGGCGGGGGTGTTGGTGCTGCTACTGCTGGTGCTACTGGAGATGGCACTGGTGTTGCAGCACGTGGTGCCTTTATTTGAAGTAAATATTCGAGATGTTAGCACTTTCAATGATTCAGCTAACACACAAATGTCTCAACATCTAAGAACAGAGTAACACTACGTGTCAAAAATGCCTTCAATTTATTGCAAAACTTTGCTATACAAGATTCCAACATTTCAGTACTGCTAACTAAGTGTGAAATTGTAAGAGCAATGTGTACCGAAATCTTTGCAATATGTGTTTCATGGGGAGACAGAAAGTAAGACGTATTATTGCGAAAATCACATTAACTAAAGAGGATAACAACAGGAGAAAAATATGCATACTGGGTCAAAACTGATGTTTATTGTGCAGTACTAAACAAAAAGCACCAACTCATGCCAGCAGTTTAGTGCAATTCCTTTTGCTCCTCGCCGTCATTTTCAAATAAACGTAACAACAGTAACAGTTTACGATGCAGCACGTCCTTTGTCCCACTTTACAACAGTAGTATTTCACCATAACTATCGGCGAAAAGATTATAATTAAGTAAATTATTCAACAAGGAGGGTGAATAAGACTAATTCTAAGCAATATATACTATATTTCTATGGAATTAGAGAGTTGCGCAAGTTGGTACTTGCATGATGCATGAAAAAAAACTTGTAACACGATAAACAAGTAGACAGAACATAAGTACAAAACACATGTATGAAGAAAAATCTCGTGATAGGTACTATAAAAAAATGCCATTTATTTTCACCAAAGTGCTCGCGAATTTTTTTCCTTATGTGCGTTTGGGGTGTATATTACTGGCAGACCACTAGCGCCTGCACTATGTGCACGTGCCCTGTTATGGGTAAAAGAAGATAGCACTTTGTAAAAAGAGGGATACACGCAATTTTCTTATGTGCCGTTTGAGTATCAGCCTGTGTGGCATGTGAATTCTACTGTGAGAGTAAATCCATTTTTTATTGCAAGGTCTCATGTGAATCAAGGACACTGCAATGACAACAATATGTATTGCATATTTTCTGTTGTTAAGTTTAGTTGAGTCAGTACTTATCTTGTTTTTATTTTGTTAAAGCTTAACAATGCCCTGACAGGATGCCTGTTCAACGGGCCATATTCCTTCACAACTTGTCATGCAACTAACACTGAATTTGGGAGTGCCTGCAGCAATGACATATTAGCACAATGGCAGGAAAACTATCGCTCAAAACCCTAAAGCAATGTTATAGACTCATGAAATCTTATAAAAATAAGTATTCCTACTACGGACATAATTATCCGCTAACACTACTCAAGAATAAGTTCACTTCTAACGACCGTTGATGCATACCATATATTGAAGGCTGTCAACCACGTCATCTCCAGCAGCATGGCAGTCCTCCTCCCTTGGCCCACAAAGCCCCTGTGCACCTGGCTCTGGCACCAAAAATAAGACATTGCAAGTTTAAAGGGACACTAAAGGGCAAGTTGACTTTTCTCACCCCATCAGTAAAGTAGCCTTCGGCGATACCGAAACACCACACTTGCAGGAAGAATACGCTTAATAAGCGAGAAAACCCCCAAGAAAAATGCAGGTGACAACGCCACCTTAAAGTTTCCAGACCATTTGCTGTGACGTCACAAATTTTGAGGGCGCCCACTAAGGTCTACGTGGTTTCTAATTAAAAGAAAATTCAGTAAATTGCCATCAGAGGATAGCACAGACTTAACACATTAAGGTTGAGGAAATCGCATTTAGACAGTAGAACCTAAATACAATAAATACACTTTAAAATCTTTGACGTCACGCACGTAGACTTGGGCACAAAATTTAAACATGAAAATCTGAACTTGTTTTTTTTCTTCAGTAACAAACCAATGGTAGTGAAATAAATGACAATAAAGTTCTCAGAGTACAATTTATCAATCTAAACCAATTCACTGTTTTTCTCGTACGTCCCATCAAAGGAGTACTTCAAAATTTTACATATTGTTAATTTCACTAAATAAGCAGTTATCAGCCCATTCATTGGGTTACAATTGTTACTTTACAGCAAGATAATTGGCCCGTTATTTTCGGAGACAATTTTATTGCACCCAGTTGTAGTAGAGATACAGAAAGAACATGTAGCGGTGTGGGACTGGAGTGGTTTTCTTTGTAAACCCAGATGGCTAAATTGAAGGGATCCTGTGACTTAAATTAAGCATGCAGTTTTCACCCTTTTTTCTCCGACTGTGGAATGCACCGTCGTTCTATGAGTGGCAACAACAGAAACAATGCTATTATGATTTGTTTTAATATTAAACATTGTTTTTGGAACACAGTGGCACAGAGCAGCTATTTTTATGATTAGAAGCATTGCTTCATTATTTGGGAGTGAGGAAATTGACTGTGCATTTTGAATTGTTTGACACGGTAAGTCTAACGTAATATTTTATTACCACAAATAGGCCACACAGTTGTGCATTAAAAATAAAAAAAATATGCTTTATCTTTTCTCAAAAACACAAGAACTTATATATTTTTTTAATAAGACAACTTTAAAACAATTACACACTGACACTAGGAGCGCTGCACAAGGGTCCACCATGCGGCGATTCTTATAGTAACTCACTAAAAACACGCGGTGCTTGTAACTAGTTGACGTTAGTAGGAGAGTGAAATGTAACAAAGTACATCTTTTCTTATGATCAGTTGGGGTTTTGGAGTTTAAAGGCTAATAATTTCTGTTACCGGGCCTCTATTTAAATAATTATTTTTGCATTCATCTCTGTATTCAGCATTACATGCACTTCAGCACAGCAGACGGAAAAGCATTGCAGGGCCTTTTAACATGCAAGACTGTAATGCACTGTTTACGTTTAGCCTCACGTGCACATGTGCACGCAGTTGACAACAGAGGGGGACTGCAAACGTGAAGCAAGGCAGATACCAAACTAAGGATGTCATAGTTGGTTAGTTGTACACATTCCTATATATTTGATGGCAATGACACAAGTCTGTTCATTGTGTTTTAGCATCGCTGTGTACAATTGTACATCACACACTTTAAAACTGTGTTCAGGTATGGTCCTGGCTGTATTACTCATTGATGTTTCATGGAAATCGCATGTGTTCACATAAATCTAGTCCCTAGTTAGCTCGTCTTGAATATTTTCAGTCAGTACTCGTGTAAGTGTCAAGGATATTATGAGGACAGGGCCTGCATGTATTTAGTGCAATATCTTTCTTGCAATTAAATGAAAATCAGTAGGGCGAACAAGCACACTTTAAAAACATTTTCTTGAACATCTACTTTCCTATAGCCTGAAGCTGCTTTCCCACACATTGAATGCCCTGTACAACCAGCTCAACACGGAACTTATGCACTTTTCATTGACCTTGAACACCATTTTGAAATAACTAATGTGCACATACCTTTTGCTGCTGACTGGTACAGCTGCAGTACGCTTTCTTCAGCAATTTTTCTGCATCGATAGGGGGTAAATGGAAACACCGTATATAACAGGTTTAGCACAGATTTGAAAGTTGAGAATCCAAAGATAGTCTGGAAATTTCAAGGCAGTTTTAACCCATAAAACACTGCATTCAACGAGCAATTTTTGTGTCAATATGACGTTTCAAATTCTGACTAAATTTATCGCACTTCTACACAACCAGTTGAAACTGAAAATCACAATTAAATCATTTTGCTGAATGAGACGGTTTGTAAAATTGACACCTGTAATTGTGAAATCGAGGTACTTTAAGTCTTCTATGACCATTTTTTTCCTAACCCATGCGTGCTTGTGTGAAAAGTCAGTTTTTGTGCACAAAAACTTAAACCTCGTATATTTGGTCCAGGTGATTACAGACCAGGTAGGCAGTAACATAGAATGTGATGCAGCCCAAATGCAACCATGAGCAGAATGAATGCAGCGATTTCGCAACCAGGGATAACAAAAAAGTTGCGTGGAGACAACTCCCATCGCATGAAAAACGAAAGCAGATGGCCATATTCATGCGAAAGCATTATTGACAAGAACAATAAATCACTGCCACCTGCATACTACCTGCTACGTGAAAACAACAGGTTGATTGAACAGTTTCATGCTTGTTGAACAAATGTAGCTTTGTGAAAACGAGACCAAGCTAGTGAGAACGGGTGACAAATGTTTTAACACAATAGCATTAGTGCCAGCGTGTCTCATAATCATATGGTGGTTTTACGACGTTGAACGCCACATATCTATCAGCGTTAGTACCAGCACTTGAAGAAAAAAGCATCTTGAAAAAAATATAAATATTCATGGCCTCTTTAATTATTTCCTTCATAAAAACTTCTTTTTAGTCTATTTTGGTTCCAAGACAACTTGAACCTTCTGAGTACCTACCAGAGGATGTTAGGTTTTACCTTAAATTGACAACAACAAAAACTTTTGCTGTGTTTGAACAAGCTTTAACTATCACTACACCATAAAAAAGTCCAATGCTGATGTCATTATAAGCAGTGCCCTAACACACAACAGTTCAGGACAGGTTCTAAGAATTTTGTAGCATTAGCAAGTCTTGGCATTTTGAAAGCATATTAACCAAGTGCACTACTCACTTGACCTAGAAAAAAGCGAGAAAAAGCAACCTAAATGCAAGAGGCAAAAGTGAACTCATTAAAAAGATAATAGTAAAAGAGAGAAAGCGAGATGAGGTGGCATGAGGGTTGAGGATTGAAATGGACATTAGGACAGAGCATAAACAAGCAGAAAATATGCAAACTTGCAGTGTGTATTATTTTCAAAATGGACAGTTTGCTGCACTAATGCAAATGTATAACAGAAATTAGGTTGAACTGTCAATTTATTATTAAATAGCCATGGCCCCGAAGTTCAAGGTGTTTTCAAAGAGAGCATTCTATGCCAACACGTTCAAAGAGCTTGAAAGTCCTCGATGAATGCATGGATGGATGGATG
Organism: Rhipicephalus microplus; assembly: GCF_013339725.1. Classification (NCBI taxonomy): domain Eukaryota; kingdom Metazoa; phylum Arthropoda; class Arachnida; order Ixodida; family Ixodidae; genus Rhipicephalus; species Rhipicephalus microplus. Next base: position 3,875 of record NW_023612719.1, on the reverse strand, counting down.
GAAGAATGAAGTTATTCATTTATGCATCTATCGAAACAAGGTTACTGAAAGTGCACTTCTCAAAATCAAGCATTTTCAAGGACCTCTATGAACCCAAAATGCAATGCTTACCCATTCCTTTGACCGCAACGTCTTGCAAATTCTGATTTCTTTTTCGTTCTTCCACTAACTTCTTTCGAAGGGAAATAATCTCCTTCTCTAATCGAGCATACTTCTCATTTTTTTCCGGCTCGTGTCCAGCTTCATCATCTGCAGGCCAATCCATTGACATAGTCTCCATTTCTTTCCGCTTTGCAACCTACTTCCTTTTCTTTCTTTCTTTTTGGCTCAATTCTTCCTGCGAACAACACTGCATGAATACTTTGCATGGCTGCAGTGTACTGCCTTGACATGCACAGATTCTTTGATTGCCACTGATAATGAATTTGCGTTGAGAAAAAATTTCATTCTTTCACACATAATAAGCAATAATTGCAGATATACATATAAGGAATAATTTGTAATTTTTCCAGTGTCCTTCGTAAGGAATTACATATATATAAACTTTTTTTAGCATTTGCCAGAGAGTTAGCAAGCCTGTCTTGGAATACCACAGTCGCAGTTGTCCCTATATACTATTATTGAGTCTAAAATCGGCCAATAATCAAAAAGCTTGGGCGTGGTCATTATGGTTTATGGCATCACTATGAGAGAACAGTAAGCAAGTTCAAGCTGACTTGGATGAATAATTGCAAGATTCAGGTGACATGCTGAGCTAGAATGAATGGCTCACATGTTCTCAGAAGCTTCAACTACATATTCGCAGCATTTTCTCGCCACGCTCAAAAATTGTTGTGCTACCCCTTCAATAGACTTAGAAAGAAAGAATTATTGAGACATTTGTCAGGATAAATTATCAGAGATGCTTCACAGGTAAAGTTTAGTTACCTCACAATGGAAAACCCCAAGAACGTCGTCAAATACGTGATCTGTCATCGTAGACGACGTTTCTGCACTTTTCGTGCAAGTTCCTGCTTGGATTCTGTAACAACACCACAGCAAGGCTACTCAGAGAAAGTGATATTAGTTGCAGTAGGCAAAGGAATGCACAATATTGCAATATTGCTGATGCACAAGTGAAAAAAAGTCTGCATATATGTATATATAATTAAGACATGCAAAGTTTATTGACAAAGAAACATGGGCACTTTTAAAATAAATGGTGACTGCCAGCTATGCAGCTAAGTAGTAAATTATGGACTTTTATTGGACAAGAATAATTTCATATTGGCAGCTAGCTGCTAGACAGACATCCTAACTTTTAAGAATCTACAGTCACTAAAAGTGGACGACGTGATACAATAAAGAAGCCAAAGGGCTATTACTGTACCTAGTATAATATCATCTACGCCTCATTAGTCGTAACCTAGTTGCCAAGGTAACAATTGTGAATTATGACCAAGGCAAGGGGGTGATTGTCCACAGAATAGTGAAGTACAGTTTTGAACATGTTGTACTTAATGCATACCTTTTTGTCAAGACATCTGTGCTTTGTTTACGATGATGCAGGTTCATAAGCGCAGTGTAAGAAGATTTGCACTGCACTGGTAAATAAGAGATGCACTTAGATCACAGTGAACTTGTTGCTGTAGCCTGTTTCAAGAGGGTATCTGAATAATATTGCTAAAAGCAGTCCTCTCTTCAGTGAAGATATCACAATTTTTCTTCTTGTCCGTATTTGTTACAGAAGTTCTACTCAATCCAAGACATATGTAGCATAAAAATGTAAAAGACTGAAGTCCTTTCTGATGTGCTGGTTCAGCTGATTCAATGCCACTGCTCTCATTGGCTAAACAGGCATAGCATTGTGGAGTGAGAGAACTCTTTGGTTTAGATGCAGCCTAGCTTCAACACCCGTTCACAAATGCACTTATGTTTGACGCATTTAATTACATTGATGTCGCAGCGACTCAAAGTGATAGCTCACTGCAACACAATTTACAAACACAGCACCATTGAAGGCATCAAAGGGAGCATATAATCATCTACGGAAACTTTCTTGAAGCAACAAGGCACACTTAGAGCTGAGCTGCACTCTAGGAACGCGAGATACAATGGCCCAATGGGTGAAACAACGCTGTTATACAGAAATCTAAAATTGAATAGAAAGGCAGAGCACCCACGACAACAGGATAAAAATGTAGTGACGCTTCGGCATTCAAGAAAGGGCGCCTTTGCATTGGGAAGAAGGCTCCCTTTCTGGATGCCGAAACGTCGTTACATTTTGGTTTTGTTGTGGTCGGCGCCCTAGCCTTTTTATTCAATTATTCTCAACTAGAGAGCCATTTATCGTACCCTTAATTTCCACAATCGAAAACTCATCAACACATCTGAGAAATAGCTAACAAAAAATTTAGTGCTTTTGTTCAGCGAGCACAGTGGCACAACAATATATGTATGTGCAATTTGCCTACTTCTACAGGGCACAGATATACGCACGTCTTCAGTGTTATGTGAACATCTTAATTTTTGTCTGGCACAGTCAAACGTTTTGCATATGGCGTAAGGTATTAGCGTAACGACAAAAAATCAGCGAGATTCAACTGGCGCCATAAAAAATTACTTATCATTGGTTACTGTCGCCGATGGTACTGAAAAGGCGCGGAGATAGCAAACAAAGATAAAAATGTACAAGGCCGTGATGATCAGAAACACTTACAGCAAACTGTACGCCACTCAACCGCCAATTCAATGACGTCCCCGGGAAAGAAATCCTCAAGATCGCCATCTCCATTGTCTTTCTTCTGGCGCCAATATATAATTTTATTTTTGCCGCTTGCGATGTCTTTCTCAAACGACGGAGAGAAATCCCTCACCAGTCGGTGCGACACAATGGCTCTGGCACCATCTTTGTATATAACGTACGCATACATTATGATAAAAATCAAGGTAGTGAAGAAAAACAAATGTAAATGATACACTAAAGACAAGACAGTGCGACAGCAAGGAAGCGTGCAAGCAGATGGTCCTTAGAGGCTAGGCTACGAATGGATTCGTCTGCTTTGGGCTTTCATGGCTTTTGGCTTTCGTGGTGGGCTCTAAACGTCGTCTGCTCTCACTAGAGTATTGAAACCATGCATGTAGAATGAAAAACAGAGGCGTAGCCGGGGAGGACATTCAATTCCTGCCGAAATTTTCAATTTACATCGGTATATTTCCAGGTGCACATACAAACGCGTATGCATAACATGCATGAATTGATGACTGACCCGCCCCCCCGCACTCAAGATAAAAATTCTGGCTATGCTTCTGAGGTAAATATATGAAACAGCACCAATTTTTAAACTACCCACACTAACTATCTGTCAAAAACAAATATTATATTTGGTGAGTGAATGAATAAGGTAATTATTTCTTTTATTCAAGAGCCATCAGAGCGATATATATGTAAGGAATATTCCTTCCTCCATGATATGAAAGTTCATCGCGCACATCTTACATGGTGGATGCGGCCTTACGGAAAGGGCACTTCAATTAATGATTTACAAAGGCGTGCACATTTTGAAAGTACGATTTCAACATATTCTTGTAATTATTCACTTGGACAGCTGGCTTGAAGGTCATTCGATTGAATAACACCGGTTGGAGTGGCTGCATTTCGATAGAAGCGAAGTGCTGGAGAACCGTGTGCTTAGAATTGAAAAAATGCTAGCTCCGTACAAAAACTCTGGTTCCTCGAAATTTCCGATGAGGCTTGCTAGGGCGTCCCTCGTAAGACCCCAACAATATTTATGTTATCAATAATTAGACGCTAAATTCAGCAGCTCTTTGAAACAGGAGTTGACCGACCTTCACTGCTTAGTGTAACTTGGCAATATTACATCAGGCAAATGGAC
>NW_023612718.1:0-60235 GCF_013339725.1 Rhipicephalus microplus | reverse complement strand
CTGTCGTGCCTAGAAAAAACGCAAATACGTTTCCACTCACAAGGTATAACACATAATAGTGATGTCTGCAGTTGTGCAGCACTCAGACGCAGCCAGCAGCCCATTGGCCACGCCGCCAGTGAGGATCGTTACGCTTTGCTACACGTATGGGCGCGAAACATTTGTTTGATTACTTGTTGTGATGCGTGCGTTCAAATTGATAACTAGAGACATCCGTGCATCCGTGAATGTTTTTGCGTTCGTTAAGGAGATTCTAGCCCAAAATGTTTACTCGAGAGCAAAATGCTGTGAAGCCGAGCGCTTGCAGTGCGCGCACTTAGGAGTGGGCCAAATAATGGTGACCGCTGTAGCAGACGACGCACTTGTCTCCACCCTGAACGGAGCGGAGGCGAACGAGCGCATTAAGGTACTCTATGGCGTGCTAGAGTTGCTGTATATAGGTAGCATACAGGATGGATGGATGCTATGAGTGTTATAACGGGGCGGTGACATGTGTGCCACAAGGCTCCCAAGAAGAAGCGAAAAGAAATCTTTCTTTTTTTATGTTGGCCTAATGCCCTATCTCTTTCGATTAGATCGATGCTAGTATAACAAAGAAAAAGCGAAACTTGTGTTCTATTTCTGTGCCACTTTAGACAGAATGACCTCATTTTTACACTGTCCTTTATCTGTACTTTTCTGTCACCAGAACTCTAACCGTCTCTTACTTGCTTCTATCGCGGAAGTGTTCAGTTTTCACCTTTCCATTTTTGTCCCTGAAACCCAAAGCCTCGTTTAGGCTTGTACCCACACACGTATACCTGGGTGAATATTGCAGCATTTAATCAAAACCTGTTCGATCGTTTCCTTAACTTCCCCAGTGCATGCACAATGTTCTTCTTCTTTACTGCATTTCGCTTTATGGCTACGCGTTCTAAGGCAAATCGACCTCGCTTCGAACAGTTACGCGCTTCCCCTTGACTAATCGCGAAACGTCTCTGGTCTTACTTCATTTTTACCCTTTCGGTAGTTAGCGAGAGCCGGCTTCTTCGCCATCGCTGTCATGCAATAAATCCTCTCCGCCCATCTGACGTTTCGCTTAATGCTTTTTGTTTCCGTAACGCCCCCACTTTCAGCCGTATATTTACTGGGGAGCCTCATATTTCTTTTTCTCTACTTTGTGTCCACGCTCCTCCTATATAAATACCTGAACGCATTTCCTGCTTCTTTTCTTGCCTTGGTTTTCCTAAGCCTCTCTTCAAATCTCATTTTGCTCTGAGCTTCCCTTACTTTAAAGCCTGTGCATCCAATATTCCCCTTTACAGCCTCATTCATCGTCTTCCCGTGAGCGCCCAACACGAGACGTCCCACAGTGTTTTGATTTACATCCATTCCTGATTGCACCTCTGACTTCTTGCACACCACTGAGTTCCCAAAAATAGGCCCTGGAACTAGTGCGCCTTTCCACAAACCTCGAAGCAGTTCGTACCCAACATGCCCCCATAACGCTCTGTGCTTCATTATTGCAGCATCAATATTTCCCTTCGCTGCCGACGTTTTTACCCGTACCTCGATCTATCTACCTCCCTCATTTACCCCTACTTCCAGGTACCTCCACTTGCTTACTGTCGGCATTTCTTGTACCTGCATTGAGACCACCTGGACTTTGTGATCACCGAATACCACCAATCCATATTTTGTTGCACTAAAGCCTAGTCCGAGAGCTTCACCTTCCCTTCTACATATATCTGCCAACCACTGAATACCGTCTTGACTGTCCACAAATAAGACAGTGTTGTCTGCGCAAAATACGCCTGCAGGGAAGCTTCTGCTCAATCATCGCGCCAGCTTGTTTGCGTGACTCATTAAACCCAATGTTGCTACCTTCTATAGCTTTTTTCATTCTCACTGTGTACAGCATAAATAACAGCGAAACAAAGGACACCCCTGTCTCTGCCCCTTGTTATTTCAACGCTGTCATTGCTACATATTTCTTCCCGTTCCATGCAAACTGTAATTTCTCTGTATATTTTTCTCAAAAGCTGTATACAGTCGTCACCTATGCCCCATTCCTTCAATATGTCCCACGAAAATTCCGGATTAACGTTGTCGTACGCCCCAGTGATGCGAAGATAAGCTACTTATAAAGCTCTTCTTTCTGTTTTGGATATAGCTATACACTGAGTAAGAACAAACAGGTTATCGTGTAAGCATCTGTCGATTCGGAATCGATTTAGAAGTTCCCCCAAAATATCATGTTGCTCTGCCCACGTTTCTATTTTTCATATTACAGCCTGCATAACCAACCAGTATAGCACTTATTTATATCAGTATACTGCAGACCTTTTCGGTCCAAGCAGGAGTGGTAATACATTATTACAGTAATAAATGTTACAATTCTTTCGAAAGTGACGATCTCATCATTAAATGGTTAGCTGTATGTACAAGCGAGTGTCAACCTTTTCGTCCTTGTCTTCATGAATTTAGATCATTACACTTTTTCCGCAAACTGTCCGGTATCTCCTTTTCCTTCAAGCACTCTTATACGAATTTCAGCAGTGCTTCTTTAGCGCTATGCACTAGTTTATTGATGAGATGGGTGGGAGCTCTATCTAATCCCGGGGTCGTGTGCTTAAAAATTTTTTCGTCAGCCTTCATCCAAAATAAATTCTCTAGCACTACCTCTTCCTCGGTTGCACGCTTTTTATACTTTTTACTCCCCGAGGAAGTCCCCTGGGCGACCTTTTTAAACAAATCTGCTGTTACTTTTTGGATATAACGTAATGTTTCATACCCCTTGAATTTATTTCCTCTTTTATCTACCACATGTTGTTGCATTGTGGCAGATTTCTACCTAGCACTTTTAGGTGGCACGCCAGTAGCGGTGCTTGCTGGACTCTTGGCGTGTTTATTAGGAGACAACTAACGATGCCTATATACAATAATTTTTGGGCTTTACTTCTTAAAACCCTCGCTACCTCTGACAAGGCACGTCTCTGTATGATGGTCGAATGGATGTACAAAGTATTCATGGTTTGATATTGCGTCACTTTTTAAGGTTTCCACTCAGTCGTAGAAGGAGTACCTATGTATTGCTTGTTACATTATTGCACCTTCTAATGCATAAACCTATTACATCGGCCTTTTATATTGGGCTGTTCTAAAGAATGACACAAAATTGGGGGGTCTCGCATAAAAATCTATTAGAAAGTTATGTATTATATTTGAATGCTGTCCTAATGATGTTCGGAATCTTAATGTGCAGATGGCTAAAGAAGTAATTGTGAAGACATCAAACAAATATCAGGTTGCTCGGGCTTTTCGGGATTTCGGATGCTTTTCGGGGAACATTCAGTATATGCTGACTATTTATCCCACACAAACCACAACACCATCAATATAAGAATACCCCCTTGAGAATTTTGCATGAAAGTTGTCCGACAACTAAACTCGAGACAGCAGGCTCAATTCGCAGCCACTTCATTTTCATATACATCAACGAGGACGGCTTTGTCGGCTAGTCGGCAATGAATAATAAGAATACTGAGCGCATAAATGGTGAGCGCTTCTCTTGTGCACGTGTTGCTCCTTGTCCCTCGTCTATGAGTGCTGTAGCCTTTTATGATCCATTTAGGTTGCGTTGTAGCGTGAACAACTTCCAGGCAGCATTGTTTGCTCGGTTCTTTATTTAACAGGGTCCCCTAACAGGGTCTATTACAAAAATAAAAATGAAGTCATAGATATTGCTACGGGGTGCCACAGATGAACATAAGAGGAAAGAGGATGATGTTTAGTGCAAGCTCGTGCAGATTGGGCTTCATATTGTATGCCTGCCGGTTTATCTAAAGTAAATATATTTTTAAGACGCCTTTTCCTCGCAACATTTTGGTGGAAAGTGTGGTTCTTCCCACAGTACATACAGGACGATTCTACGCAGCGGATGTTTCTTGGCTGCCACTGAGGTGATTGATCAGTACGAGAACGACGATTCTTCGGAGACTACCCCAACCGTGCTTCGTCCAACTACGCAGCAACCAACAGCACCGCATCCAGCCGCTACTAACCGCACCGTCGTCCTCACCCAACCACGTGACCAAGGCATATTTTCGGGCAGTGACAGCACTGAAGTGGAGGAATGGCTTCACCTGTACGAACGGGTGAGCGCTCTGCACAACAGCGATCCGACGCTCATGTTGGCCAATATTATATTCTACCTTGATGGCACAGATAACGTTTGGTTTTCCAACCACGAGAAACAGAGCACGAGTTGGAACAACTGTAAACAGAAACTCATTGATCTCTTCGGCAAGCTCATTGAACGTCGTCGTGCTGCGCTGAAAAAACTAGCGTGCCGACTCCGGTCCTGCACCGAGTCATACGTTACATACATACAAGTGCTCGCCCTCTGCCGGAAGATTCACGACAAGATGCCGCAACCTGAAAAGGTCACGCACATCCTCGAAGGAATCTCCGATGACGCCTTCACTCTCCTCGTGTTTCGAAACTCATCGACCGTGGACGACGTTAATAATGAATGCCAACGCTTCGAACGAGTGAAAAGTAGTCGCATCACTCCCCATTTTTTGCCTCTTCCTAACACGACTGCACCATCTACCTGCGAGGACGCCCATTTGCCACACGCCCCTGCTGCTTCTGACAATATCGTGTGCATCGTGCGCCGTGAAATCGAGGCAGCATCTCCACTGTTTGACCAAGTCCGGGCCCCCAACGACTCTCGCGCCACAATTTCTTTGATCAAGAGTGTTGTGTGCCAGGAACTGGCCAACTCCGGACTTCAGACGCTATGCCCCGTTGACCGACCTGACTATAGACTGCCAAGTACGCCTACTATTCCCCGCAGAGCGAACAACCGCCCACGTTACCGGAACTCAGCAGAATGGCGAACTTCTCGGACCGGCCGATTTGCTTCAACTGTGGCCGAGTCGGCCATGTCTCACGTCATTGCCGCAGTTCCTGGAATTGGCAGCTATGGTCGCATTATGCTTACACCTGATACCCACCTGCTGGTTCTCGGATACCAATTCACGTGGAACAAGACGATGCTTCGCCATCCAGGACCACCCAACCAAACCACTACCCGTCACCCTCTGGGCGCATGTCCCACTCAACTAACGGACGTTACTCTCCCTCAACCTCCTACCGCCAGTCCTCGGAAAACTGAAGGGCGCAGCTCCTAGAGGTGAGCCGGCTTTGACGAGCCGACCCAAAATTTTTTTACACACAATACCCCGACACAACATCATGATTAATGTAAATGTTGGTGGTACTTCTGTTGCAGCACTCATTGACTCCGGCCTTCACATATCCTTTATGAACTCCAGCCTTTGTGCTCGACTCAAGAAAGCGCTCGCTCCTGCTCTAATCAATTTTGTCCGAGTAGCCGATGGTGCAACACCAGCCGTCACTGGGTTGTGTGCCCCCCTCGTCACTGTTGCTGCCTGCATGTCATACCACTGTTCTGTTTTATGTACTGAACCACTGCCCACATGACATCATTTTGGGACTTTATTTTCTGTCGGAGCTTTCCGCCCTAATTGACTGTTCTGCTGGCGTTATTCAGCTCGTCCTACCACACGCCGTTGATCCCCCTGATCCTGCGCCGCAAAAACTATGCTCCACCGACTTTGTTCACCTATCTTGTCGAGCTGTGACGTATATCGACGTCTCTTCTGATCCACCTGTGACTGACGGCGATTATGTCAAGTCACCTAATTCTACTATCCCGTGTTCGCTCAATGCTGCGTTCCCCCACACCATCATAGCAATAAAGGACAACGTGGCATGTCTCCCTATTGTGAGCTTGGCACTTTGCTCTGAAGTGCTGCCACGAGGGATATCCCTTGCAACCCTTGCCCAGGCCGGCGACTACCACATATCCGCCTTTACACAGGATAAACTTTCATCTGCCAATATTCAGTCGGGCAGTACACTAGACTGCATAACTAATATAATCGCCTCTTATCTACCGGCCGAGCATGTTTCTGCGCTTCGTGGCCTTCTTATGTCGTATAAAGACGTCTTTGATCTCCATGACCGATTCCTAGGTCAAACGACCGTTGTAAAGCATCAGATCAACACCGGCGATGCAAATCCCGTACACCGGCAACCCTATCGTGTTTACTCCACCTAGCGACACGTGATCCAGCAAGAAGTCGAAAAGATGCTTGGCCGAGTTATCATTGAACCTCCTTCCAGTTCTTGGGCTTCAATCATTGGGCTCATCAGAAAGAAGGATAACAGCTGGTGCTTCTGTGTCGACTACAGAAATCTTATCGAAGTTACAAAAAAATACGTGTATCTTCTGCTGCGGATAGATGACGCTCTTGACTACCTTAGTGGAGCAAATTAATTCTCTTCCATCGACTTTCGTTCCGAGTAGTGGCAGATATCAGTTGATGATCTGGACCGTGAATGTGCATCATTTATAACTCCCGACGGGCTATATCAGTTCAAAGTAATGCCGTTCGGGTTATGCAATGCCCTGGCTACAAAAGAACGAATGATCGACGCTCTTCTTCATGTTTTTAAGTGGTCAATCAGCCTATGCTCCCTGGATGACGTCATTGTTTTTTTTTCGCTGACTTACGAAACTCTCCTCGAGCGTCTCTCAATAATTTTTTCGGTTTTCTGCAAAGCAGGGCTCCAATTAAACTCGTCGAAATGTCACTTCTGGTGTTCGTCCCGATCCTGAGAAAGTCCGCGCCGTCAAGGATTTCTCTGTGCCAACCTCTTCGAACGACGTTCCAAGCTTTGTGGGCCTTCGTTCTTATTTTCGTAGATTTGTGCGGAATTTCGCTGACGTAGCACGCCCACTCACGAAACTACTAAAAAATGTGACTTTGTGTGGGGACCTGAACAAGCCAGAACATTCGTTGAACTGACGACCAGACTTACGACGCCAACGATTCTAGGCCACTTTGATATATGCGCTCCAACAGAAGTGCGTACCGACGCCAGCAGCCAGGGAATTGGAGCTGTTTTCGCACAACGACAGCATAGCTGCGAGCGCATTATTGTATACGCAAGGCGTCTTTTATCACCAGCAGAACAAAATTGCTTCATCACGGAACGCGAATGCCTCACGCTCGTCTGGGCAGTGGATAAATTTTGGCCATACTTGTATGGATGGCCGTTCATGGCTGTCACTGATCCCCACGCATTATGCTGGCTGTCGTCCTTACAAAATCTTAGTGGACGTCTCGGACGGTGGGCTCTACGGCTGGCTACATGACTATTCTTACACGGTTGTCTACAAATCAGGCCGCCACCTTGAGGATGCTGATTGCTCGTCGCGTCATCCAGTAGACCCAGCAGACCTTTCTGAGAGCGATGAGACTACTTGCGTGTTGGCACTTTCCACGTTCAGGAACATCGGAGATCACCAATGCCGTGATCCTCACCTCAGAGATACAATCCTTCGGCCCAGTGGTCCCACAACTCCTCCGTCACACCGTATGTTCCTGCTCCAAGATGGCGTATTATATCGCTACAGCATGCATCTTGATAGACGTGAGCTGCTCTCGATCATACCACACATATGCGTCAGACGGTCCTCGCACAGTTGCATGACATTTCGACAGCTGGTCACCCAGGAGTTTCGAGAACTTACGACCACGTTCGACGTCGTTTCTTTTGGCCCGTTATTTACTGATCTGTCTGCCGTTACGTCACTTCATGCAAATTCTGTCAACATCGCAAAAAAACAGCAACCCTTCAAGCGGGAAGCCTTCAGTCCATTCAGATCTCATCCGAACCAATTTATACGGTAGGTCTTGACTTACTAGGACCATTCCCTTTATCGCCCAGCGGAAACAAGTGGATAGCAGTCACCACGGATTACAACACTCTGTATGCCATCACGCGGGCCCTTCCTACCAGTTGTGCCACCGACGTCGCTGACGTCCTCCTGGAAGATATCATACTACACCGCGGTGCTCCTCTTCAACTCCTTACCGATCGGGGTGGCTACTTTTTGTCATAAGTTATCCAATACATATTACACTCTTGCACTACAAAGCACGAGTTCACAACCGCATATCACCCGAAAATCAACGGGCTCACAGAGTGGCTAAATGAAACCATCACGGACATGCTCGCTTTGTACGTTTCTTCCGACCATCGTGACTGGGACTCCGCCACCGTATTTGTGACATTTACTTATAATACATCCCGGCATGATAATGCAGGTTTCTCGCCATTTTTTCCTTCTGGATTGACGAGAACCTACGTTGCCTTTTGACACTTCTCTTCCTGCCGTCAGCCACATGTCAGAATATGCCCGCGATGTGATCTCTAGAGCTCCAGAGGCACGTGAGATCGCTCGCCTGCGTCTGAGCTGTTCGCAGGAACGACGATGACTGGTCTAAAATGCGAGCCATCGTGATGTTTATTTCAGTCATGGTGACACAGTCCTTCTCTGGATGCCGTCACGGCGAGTTGGCCTGTGTGAAAAGTTGACTTCGCCGTACTCAGGTTCGTACCGTGTGGTGCGCCAAGTCACCGACGTGACATATGAAATTGAACCTCTCAACACCACCAGCGCGTGATCGTGTTCTGACGTTGTTCACGTTACTCGGCTGAAGCGATATTACTCGAATTAACCAAGCACCGACACGGTGCCTTCACCGCCGGGGGTTATGCTATGGGGTGACACTGATGAACATAATGTGAAAGAGGGCGATGTTTAGTGCGAGCTCGTGCAGACTGGGCTTCATATTGTATGGCTGCCTGTTTACCTAAAGGAAATATATTTTTCAGACGTCTTTTCCCCGTAACGATATGTTCATTGAAGAAACAAGCTGGTAACATAACTGCTAAGGTAACTGTAAAAAGTCTCAAAGAAGCAGCCTACAAGAGGACACAGTCATGGACGCATTGGACGTCGCAAACACAAACGCTGTCAGGATGTGCATGGATGTGTCCTTGTGTGTGCTGCTTCTTTGAAAATTATGGCTCAACAACTATCCCGTCAGAACATATTAGGTAATTGTAAAGACACTGCTTGTTTCATACATATTCGGGGCAGAATAAAAGAAAAAGGTAAAACAAGATTGAAATATAAGTTCACGTTAAGGAACCCGAGGTTGTCAGCATCAATTGGCAGTATTGTACCACGGCCTGCCTCATTATCGTATTTTTGAATAGTGAAGCCCAAGATTATTACACTGTCCCAAAAACACTTAAAGACATAGTTGCGAAACAATGACTTGGTTTAGATGAATAAACTGTACTCTGAGAACTCTCATGCCGTAGGTTTCACCATCATAAGTTCATTTTTTGAGGGGAAAATCCTGGTTGGAAATTTATTTTTAAATTTCGCGTAATCTGCGCCCATGACGTCACTGACTTCAAATTGTAATATATGTATTGTTTGTATTGTCGTGACATTGGCTCGATAGAATTTTAATAAGCTTCGCATGTTCCGTACATGGCCCTGACAGAAAACAATGTACTGCATTTTCACCTAATAGGAACTACCTAGGACCCTGTAGACGCCGTCGAAATCTACGACGCCTTGATGTTTTGTGTGGAAATCTCAAGACGGCATCTCCACCCGCATTTCGTTTCGCGTGTTCACGCCCTTACCGAGCTTGGTCTCGCGGTTGGAGGGGCGTTTTTGCTCTTGCGGAATTGTGATTTACTAATGCGGGAAAGTATTTATTCTCTTTAGTGTCCGTTTGATTCCAATTTTCGCTGCTATCGCCGTTCACCTGTGGCGCATACGCATGTACCACAAGCCGTATACTGCGTGTATGCGCCACACTTGATGAGGGGGAAAAAAGGTTTACGAACGCGACCGGCTTGTCATACATTGAACACGAAAGGCTCAGATGCTTCATCAATTGCGAAATCTGACTATCGGCGTTTAGCAGTGTTGGGAACGAGTGATGCATAAAATTATCATGATATGACATCACCACATATAACGTTGTCATACAGCCGTCAGATGCGTCAGATACAACCTAACATTTTCATACAGCCTGACATCATTGTGAAGTCATGATGATGTCATTTGACGTAACATCAGCTAGAGACGTAAACACATCGCTTTGTAGCTTGGTCAAAGGCAGTCCGATTACAAGTCATGTACATGCTTTTCACAGGTATGTCACGTATTTGTAACTGTGAACAGCAACTAGGCTGGTAAAGTTGGAACGTTTTGTTGCGCAATCCTATGCCCACAAAACAAGTAACGATCAGAACGCAACAAATTCAACCATCATCATCAATCACCAGTCGTTTGTAGAACACGTCGTCCTTTGTACATGACTGATGCCCATTCGCGCGCAATAACAGGGTCTGTTCGAGCGTTGCTTCCCGAAAAAAACTGGATCATGTTTTTAGCATAATCACACACAAAAAAAGTCTACAATAGTGAAGTTTCTCGGGCATTGCTACACCATTAACAGTTCCTGTAGGTTTCATGAAACGAATAAATAACCGCGCGTGACCGTAGGTCCCAAACTATTATTAACGATACTATCCGGTGTCTTTATGTTCCAAATCCATGAAACGGTGAATGGTTTCAAAATTTTCACCTCCTAGGGATCATTGAAGTGCGCCAATTTGTGAGCTCACGGCCTTCAAGAATTTGACCACCCCAGAAATGTGATAGTCGTGGCCGCGATCAAACTCAAATCTCCTGGGTTAGCAGCCGAGCACCATCACACTCGACGTCTACTGGAGTTGCGATCGTCCTACTAGCTCTGCCAGCCACACAGCTGGATATAATATTACTAATCAATTATTCAGATTTCCTCGGTAAACGTAAATGCTTTGCTCATACGGCGTTGGAACCTTTATTGGACCTGTTGATAATGGTGCATGCACAATATTTTTCTGCATTTTTCATACTCTTTCCAAATTTTCAGGCGTGGTCTTGCTCGCAAGTCACAGGAGCACACAATAGAAGGTATGCTGTCTCTATCTTAAACACGTTTTGAGAATGAGGCATCGATGTTCTAGTATATGGTATCACCTCTTTATTACACACCTAATGAAAGAGTGATTTCATAGATAATGAGAAATGACTTTGAAACCTGTTCATCTGGACATTTTTATAGATTATGAAAATACTTGCCCATGCCCAATAAACTACCAAAACGGCCAAAGTGTAAGCGTGGTATTGTGTGGAAGTAATTATAAGGCTTCAAGTCCTCAGACAAACGTAGTCGCTACGGGACCTAGTGGTTCTCAAGGTAGACGCAGATATTTATGCTCAGGTTGTACGACTAAGATTGAACGGGCAGCTGCATGCTGTCATATAATCTATTGTTTATAGTAAACATGACTACCACAATAGAATTACCATATTGATTTCAGACAAGCTACATGTTATGACCTCTCCACGCATGAATAGATAAATATATTGTCAGTATAGTTATGATAGTTATATTGCGAGTATTCAGTAAAAAATACAGTGCACGTAAAAAGTTGATATAATACAGAAGGAGGTCCCAAAGTAAAAACTGTCAGGGGGACTTCCTGTGAATTCCTGTATAAAAATATAAAACAAAGATTGGCAACTAAGGAAAAAACAGCAAGCGAATAAAACAAAATGAACGTAACGAAAATTATTATTGAAACTTATGGTAGTTCAAAATATTTACATGTAAGTGATAAAACAGGAGATAACTAATTGGAATAAATGACTATAACATAACACATACATATCACTAACTAATACAGTGTCACTTCAGAACCTATACACATACACATAAATGCATACAACCATATTTAAACACACACACACACACACACATATATATATATATATATATATATATATATATATATATATATATATATATATATATATATATATATATATATATATACATACACATACATATATTCAGGTGTCGCATGTCGTTAGTAAGAACTGTTTTAGATGCCACCGGAAACAATGTAATGAGGGGCTTGATTTAATAATTGATGGTAGTGAGTTCCAGAAAGAAATTGCAGAAAACAAGGCTGTCATTTTGCCGTAGTCAGTTCTTACTTTTGGAAGCAGAAGGTTACTATTTTCAGAAAACCGTGTGTTATTACTATTGTGGAGATGTGTGAGGGGAAGTATGTCAGTGGGAATGTCACCGACTCTACTTCTGAATAATAAAATTCCAAGTTTGAGTTGAAAGGTGGAAATGAACGGTAGAATTTCGAGAGTGCTTAAGAGGGGTGCTGCTGATGCTGTGTAGGAACTATGTGTGATAATTCGGACTGCTCTTTTCTGAAGGTGAATGAGAGATGTTAGGTGTGTCGCGCAGGTATTGGCCCAGGATGAAATGCAGTAGGTTAGATGATTTTTAATGAAAGCATAGTAAAGCGATTTTAGAATGTGTTGCTGAAAACAATGCCTTGTGCGAATGAGTATGCGGATGCCAAAAGCAGTCTTCTTGACGACAGAATTCACGTGAATGTTATATTTGAGTTGAGGGTCTAATGTGACACCTAGAAAAGTAGTGAACTTTGATGGGGTGATGACGCAGTTATCAATGAATATTTCGGGTGAAATCGGAACGCTTTTTTGGGACGAGTGAAATAACATAAAAGTTGTTTTAACAGGGTTGAATTTCAACAAGTTATTTTTGCACCGTGAATAGTTTTGCGACATCAGTGTTTAAGTTTGCTAGTAGATTGTTAAGATCTTTGTCACTAGAAAATATCGTAGTAACGTCAGCATAAAGGATGCAGTCAGATGAGTTAAGTGATGATGGTAAGTCGTTAATGTAGATAAGAAACATGAGAGGTCCCAGAATTGAGCCTTGTGGGACTCCCTGGTTAGTTATTATTGGTGAGGCTAAAACACCGCCATAATTGACAACCTGGGTTCTGTTAGCGAGGTAGCTTTGTAAAAGGGCTAAAATAGGCCCACAAATTCTCAAGGAATTAAGTTTAGCATACAAAATAGAGTGGTTTATAGTGTCGAAGGCTTTAGTTAAATCTATAAATAACGCCCCTGCCCAGAGCCCCTTATCGATGGACTGTTTTGTGATATCTGTTAGTTTAATCAGTGCTAATTCGGTAGAAAATTTAGCACGAAAACCAAACTGCTTATGTGACAAAAAGTTAAATTTTGTGAGATAGTCCAATAGGCGATTCACAATGAGCTTCTCAATTACCTTACTAAAGAATGGGAGGATTGTTATAGGTCGATAATTAGAAAATACTTTTTGGTCTCCCTTTTTGAATACAGGTATTACTTTTCCTTGTTTGAGGATTGTAGGAAAAATGCCTGAACGAAATGCGGTGTTGATAAGCTCTGAGAGCAAAGAAGATAACTCACGAGCAACAAGTTTGATTTTAGCTGGATCAATTGAATCCAGGCCACATCCTGTCGTCTTCAAACTTGCTATAGAGCAAAGAACCTCAGCAGGTGACGTGGGTTTTAAGAACAAAGAGTGAGGCAAGCGAGACAACGAAGGTAAGTAAGTGACAGTCGATACTGAGTTGCTGAAAAATGATTCATTAAAAGAATTGGCGATAGTGACAGGGCAAATTAGAACGCTGGTGCCATCCGAAAATTCGGTCTCAAGTGCATCTGGCTGATATTGCTATAGTTTCCCCCAGTCAAGCGGGATACCAAATCAACGAATTTCGCGGAATCGAAACGACACCCATTGACCATTTTATTTTCACAATTAGTTTGTGTTTTTAATAACCGGAAAATTGGATAATAATCTGTTAGATCATTATCCAATGTGTACATTCAATATGTACATTCACAAAACTCCAACTACATTCTCTTTCGGATGCTATATGGCCTACTTCTCATTGAAAACAGGGACGACTACGACAGAGCAGGTATGTGGCCGTGGGAAGGCGGCCATTGTTTCAGACAGGGGCACTAGAGTCAACATTTCTTTGACGGCTGCCCACGAAATATCACATGCGTAAGTACATTCAGGAGGCATTACTATCAGAGATAATCAGCCACTTCTATCGCCTATATAAATTTCCAGACGTGGCCTAGTTTACTGAAAACTACACAGCTTGGATGCTACACTCATATTTGAGCCCTAAATATAACCAGAAAACCGGGCGATTTTCTTATGGTATCCTTAATGTAGCCCTCAGTTAAAACGGGACATGATTAGATGTGTATAGTAAGCACAGTGATGCGTGTATTATAACAAGGTACGACGTCGCATTGTCTTGCATATTCGCCTGAGCCCATTATTGAGCTCACGTTGAGTAAGTACATTGATGTTTTGTTCTTGCGTTTTGGTAAACGAGTAAGATTTTTACCACCACGAGGGTTTCTTTTGTCATTTGTTCTGAGAACGACGGATGATGGCAAGCTCACTTTACGTACCGTAGCCTACATGCAAATAGAAAATGTCGGATTTTTCAGGCTTGGAGCAAATCACGATGGAGAAGGAAGCTCGAAATCTTGCCCACCTATCAAAAACCGCCTAATGTTTACTCACGCCGGAGGCATAGGGCCGAAATTCTCCCCTTGCAGCTTACAGGCCATCAATATTTTTTTGAAGTAAGTATTGTAATATCTAGAACATTCACTCGTGTAGTATGAGGAGCACAAGATGACCCCGCAATTGTCTTCATTATATGGTTTGCCCAAAAGGTAAACATGTATCGTAGCTAGAGACTCATCGAGTTAAAATGCACTGTAGGCGTCAATCTTGCAACCGCACAGTCGACATATTTTTGACGTACCAACGATGACTTGGAAGGTATATTCTTTAAGAATGAAGTGGATTTACCATGAACTAAATACAGGTGCGAATAAGGTACACTGCAGCAAGTCTCACAAAGCTCCTAGATTTGGGTCAAAGAAAACACGACTTTTAAAATTCAATACCTATTTCTGGTGGTCCATACCGGTATTCTTTTAACAATACACTCACAGCGTCACTCACTTCACCGTGTTATTCATATTGTGGGACGTCCTGAGAAGTGATCCGGATAGGACAATTTTCAGAAAGATCCTCTAAAGTCTCAAAAGTTAGGCTCATCGTTTAAGGCAAATAATACTAGCAGCGGCTGGCCTGGCTCTTCTAAGGCAATCATCAGCCAACAACTTTTTCAATGCCCATATTATGTGTCAGCACTGCGTTTCACAGCGTTCTTTTCGATGGTCTGCGTAGTGACGTAATATGACATGCATGGTGCAAGGGATCCTCGTTTTGAATTTTAAAGACCACAGTCTTTGTTGGTGAATTTCGACGCAAAAATTTTGGTCTGTATGTCTGTATGTCTGCCTTCCTGTACATTTGTCTGTTTGTGCGCCCTTAACGATACTTTAAACGGCATTAAAGTGACCAAACGGTACTCCAAACGGCCAACCCCATCCGCAGCGCCCACCAATATTGCTCAAGGTTTAGCGTTCATACTTGTGCGATTTTCAATTAAAAAGCAATTATTGCGTATATCTGAAGGACCGTAACAACACGTCAATATTATGTATGTGTATTTTTTACTAGAAAAGGCATACATAAGTAATTTACGTAACGTACCATTTATCACGCGGCGCTGACTGTACAACGCTTGCACGAAAAGGCAAATGTTTCCAACATTTTGCTGAGATGACACGGTGGTGGCACCTAGTCGTCGCCTTGCGTTCTACACCTTGGCACCTCAGAAACAGGCACGCACGCCGTGCGCTTCGTTTTCCAGAACAACTGCCAGATAGCGCTCATGTCTCACGTGTGACGTAACTTGATGCGCTCGTTCGCCTCCGCTGCACGCTCCAGGCACTCTAACGCAGCGCCTCCAGCATACCATTCACCGATTTTCTTGTGCAGAACATCAAATAAACGTTTTGTTCACTCTCTCCAGACGCAAGACTATCGTCTTTCAACAACATTTGCAGTGCAACATGCAGATCCAGGGCCAACTTTTTAACTAAATGTAACGTGGTAGCAGCAGCCTTAACGCTGTTATATACGTCAGGAAAATTTTCGGCATATCAGCACACAAGTTCAATTTCTACCATAGCAATGACAAATTGTTTTGGTTGTCCCACGTTTTTTGTTTAAAAGGCAACTCATGTCAACCTACTTAATAATTATAGGTCGGGTTTCACGCCCCAAATTCACGATATCATTAGGAGACATTTTACACAAGGCAGGAAATTTGGCTAGTTGTGTACTGTGAAAGTGCACAAAAACCTTGGTGCAGGGGAGTTCATTTTTCACCACCGTCAAATTGTGCCCGCTATGCCCGGGAATCTACCGAAGCCATTGAAGAGAAATGAAGCGATATCATGGGTGATCATAGCCCATAATTGCAAACTAGAACCTGACTGCCGCGGCAATAGGATATGCTGCGTCAGTCGCTATTTCATCATCGTCATCCGCAGTAGCAGCCTGTTTACACCGACTGCAGTGCAAAAGCCTCTCCCATGATCCGGCAATCAGCCTGGTCTTATGCTCTCATTTGCCACGTTATCCGTGCGAACTTCTTAATCTCATCAGCCCACCTAGCTTTCTGTCTCCCCTTCTTATGTTTGCTTTCCCTGGGAATTTATTCAGTTACCCTCAAGAACCAGCGGTTATCCTGCCTACGTCTATTTCTTCTTCTGAATTTCAACTACGGTATCCTTAACCCCAGTTTCTTCCCTGGCCCACTCTTCCCTCTTCTTGTTTCTTAAAGTTACGCTTATCATTTTCTTTTCCATGGCTTGCTGCGTCGTTCACGATTTAAGCTGAGCCCTGCTTGAGCACCTCCATGTTTCTGTTCCGTAGGTAGGTACAGGCGAGATACAGCTGTTATATACCTTCCTCTTGAGAGTTAGTGGCAGATTACCAATCATTATTTGAGAGTGCTGGCCGAGTGTGATCCACGAAATCCATATTATTGGGATAGCAATTAAATGGACACTCTCGACTGAATTTCGCCGCCGGCGTTGGCTTCGGTGTCTTGCACCGTATATGTATAGGTATCTACATATTGTGACGACGAAGAACGAAACTGGCACTCTGGCACAGACCCGCATGCTAGGCGAGCGAGGAAGAAGAAACAGAGTAAGAACTATACAACTCCCCCCCCCCCCCCCTTTTTTTTCGTTTTAAGCAATAATGCAGTTATCGTCGGTATGAGACTATATGTTCTCATGGCCAATCCCCCAGAGTGGGTACGAGTCATGAATTAGAGGCTACAAACAAACAAACAAACAAACAAGCAAGCAAGCAAACAAACAAACAAACAAACAGCTGGCCCGGGATCGGGTGTTGTCTCTTGTTCTCTCCATTGCAATGGCGCAGTCCGACAAGTGAACCCTCTGCAGAAAGCCACCAATACGTGTCTTCGTGGTTCGTCGGCAGTTTGGGCTTCTCCATTGAGGAACGCCGTTCACGCTCCTTGGCAATGGGGTCCCACCCGCCGCTTCAGCTACCCTTTAAACCACCAGTGGACGGCGTCCAGGCCTCCCCTGGGGTTGTAGGGCATGACCTTATTGACACCCTGCCACCGTTTCGCGGCAGGGATCCGCACCGGCTCCGGTCCTTTGGGAATGCTGCTCACGCTTCCCATGGCCTACATTCCCGTTGCCGCACTTTTTTAACATACGAGCTGCCAGGGAACGCCGTCCAGGCTTCTCTGCTCGTCAACCTCACCGGCGTGAGTGCTGCAACCGCTACTCATTCGAAGACCGCGATCATCAACGCTTCGGACTTCACACACGACAGCGCCGCGAACCTGCGGCGTACCATCGCGCTACTCCGCGTCAAGACTAACGAACTGACAGCGTCAATCTCCGAGCGAGCTCCTACAATGTTGCCCGAATTGCATGCCACTAACGCCGTGTTTGATGTAGCTGCCTCACACGACCTTGAGGCAAGCCCGTTGGAGCAACGCAGGCAGCTTTGGGGCACCCTCCTGCAGCTCTCAGACCAGCTCGACGGCGTTGCCTCAGTGATATCCGCATTCTCACGTGCCACCCCAACATCGCCGTCCACCTACAAACTGCCGGAATTCGATGGGGTCCGGAACGACGCCGACAGCTGGGTGGCAACCGTCAACGCGCTAGCAATGCGCGCGGCCTGGACAGAGAATCAGAAATGGTATGTGGCCATAGACCGTCTTCGGGAAGGTGCAGCGGCGTGGCACCGGTATGAAGGTTGGAAGCAGTAGTCATGGGCGGAGTGGAGCGTCAAGCTCATAGCTGCTTTCAGTCCGATTCCCTGTGCCACCTGCCCATGTAACTCGACCCTCTCTCAGGACGGAACTCGGGAAAAGCCCGACCTAGAGGATGCGATTCGAGCCTCTACCATCCTGTCTTCTCTCGGTGACCAACATGTAGGGAACAATCATGATCATGTAATTCTACCTAGCACAGGCATTTATGCTGTCGTATTTAGAGCTCCTGAGGAGCACCGGCCCGACGATGCAGCTGTGTCCGGCTGGTCCCTGATGGCAAGCTTTGCGCAAAGCTCCGCAAGAGGCCCCAGCGCAGGTCGTCCGGTCGACTTAGAGGCACCGGCCCCCATCCTACTGGACATGCTACCACCTAATGAGACAGGTCTTTCCGCTGAGTATAATAACATCCCATCTGACTAGACGGAAGAGGATATGCGTGCGACGCATGTACTGCCTGAATCGGTAGAGTCTCCGATTTTCGGGACGGCTTCCGTCGAGGATCTCCCGCCAGTACGCAGCATGGCTTCAAGAATGGCTGACTTTACAGCGTCCGGGAGCCCCATAGTGACAACGCTGCGAAAGTCACGGACTACGCAAGTCACGGTGCAGGAGCCACGCCACAGGTCAGCATGAGGACTTCACACCAAGTTCGTGCAGATGCCTAATCGTACGAAAAAACATCTCTCGATCCGCAGAAAATTGCGCAGACGGCTGCATAAGATGCTACTTGTTTCGTTGCTGGATCCACCATTTCCTGCCCTGTTTTCTAAATTGTGGTGGACAAAGCAAAGTGTTCTGTGATCAACCTGCTACCATGTCGATCCAGTCGGGGCCGCCCACCAGAACCATCTCCAAGAAAACCACACCACCGCAGGAAACTTCTACCAAGAGAATGCCTGCTTGGTCCACCAAAGGAAAACCGGAGTCAAACTACTTTCTCTGAAAAGTCGCAGCGTGGCCAAGGCTGTAGACTGCCACGCGACAGTCGATGTCGTCCGGTAGTGTCATCATCAACAAACGGACCAACTAGGACCCAGTCCCCACCACGACATGGCGAATGACCCGGGCGACATAGCCAGTGTCGGCCGCCGGAGCAAATTTCGACAAACTTCTAGCGTGGTCGGGGCCGACCACGATGATGCAGCCAACCCCGCCCACCTGAAGCAATGTCAACTGCTGCAGCTATCCCCACCCACATGAACATTGTCGTGTGGCCCATCGACAATGCTTGCAGTCATGGCCGAGTGTGACGACGAAGACCGAAACTGGCACTCTGGCACAGACCCGCATGCTAGGCGAGCGAAAAAGAAGAAACATAATAAGAACAGCTGGCCCAGGAGCGGGTGTTGTGTCTTGTTCTCTTCATTACATTACATAAAAACGCAAGAAAGGAAAAAAATTTAGAAAAAGTACTCCGGTGCGCGGAATCGAGCGTGGGACCTCTGAGTCGTGAAAGCGAGGCGTTAACCACTGAGCCACCCCGAAAAACAAACTTCACCGTTCAAACGGGAAGCTATTTATAGCTACTACTTACCGATGCTGTGTTTTCAGCATTACCTGAAAGATGGTACAATGAGCGCACGTTGCCACATCACGCAGCGGCGCCCGCTCTAATCTCCTGCGCGTACTTTGCCCGGCTTAGAGAAGGGGAGCGACGCTCCCTCACGCGCTCTTATGTCGCGGTGGCCAGGAGGGAAGAATCGTACGCCTTGGCTGGCTTCGGGCTTTACGTAGAACGATTCTACTGTAGTTACTGGGCACACAAAGCTCACAGCAACTATTGCAGTCTCCGATCGCGAAAAGTGCGTGCTTTTCAGACTCAGCGAAGTAACAAATGAGACGCTTATTCGCGTGCATTCGTACCTGTGAGTACGTTTCGTGCGCAATTTGAGCGCGAGAAACGCGGGGCACGTTTCGATCTGCTTTCCATTCAGCGCGTGACTAATTATCGCAAAGTGCTGTTTTCTGCCGAGACTGTTGAACATTACTGTAGTTTTGTACATAACACATTTAGGATCGACTTTTCTGCTTCGTTGTGCCAACGCTAACGTCGGTTACTTCGTTTAGTGCCTCCAATCCATTTTAAAGCGAAAGTTTGAGTCCCTGTACTTTCGCTCTCATCGCTAGTAAATAATTGGCTTCTTGCGTATCACTTTTTGTCGTTGTTTATTTAAATATACGTGAATACGAGCTCTTTTTATTCTATGGGCACTGCATTGGATCTTACCAACTACTTCTACATCCTGTACAATGCCTGGGTGTCCACACAAAACGAAGTCTATTTCACTTTTATATTTCCCTATGGACTTCGTCACGTCCACTTTCGGTTAGCGCCTCGCCGCGGTGGTCTAGTGGCTAAGGTACTCGGCTGCTGACTCGCAGGTCGCGGGTTCGAATCCCGGCTGCGGCGGCTGCATTCCCGATGGAGGCGGAAATGGTGTAGGCCCGTGTTCTCCGATTTGGGTGCACGGTAAAGAACCCCAGGTGGTCGAAGTTTCCGGAGCCCTCCACTACGCCATCTCTCATAATCATATGGTGGTTTTGGGACGTCAAACCCCACATATCAATCAATCACTTTCGGTTAGCCCGTTTTCTGAAAAAGGTGTTCAAGATCCAAAAGTTATTTCGTTCTGCAAAATCTACTAATAACTCATCCTCTGGCATCTCTACATCCGATGCCATATTTCCCCACCGCAAGGTCTCTGGCCTTTTTCTTGCCAACTTTGACATTATGGTCGCCCATCAGAATAGTATCATCATCATCAGTCAGACTACAGACACTGCGAAACAAAGGCCTCTCTAATGTTCCGCCAGTTAACTCGGTCCTGTGCTTGCTGTTGCCAATTTATACACGCAAACTTCTCCATCTCATCTGCCCACCTAACTTTCTTTCTCCCCCAGAATAATACACTGTGACTTTATCAATGGCTGACTTTCATTTTCATAGAAGCGTTCAGTCAAATGGTCATTGTAGCGAAATGAGTATTTCACTACAATTTATTTTGCAACAATCATCATGTCTCGATGTAGGCGTGTAGGCTAGGACCACCTTCATGTACCTATTGTTATACCTAATTGTGATGCCTGCCGCCCTGTCACTGAAGCTAAAGTATTCCTCCATGCAGCCAGCGAAATTCTTGTGTATAAGAAACCCTATTCCTAGGTTCTTTCTGTCAGTTCATTCACGGTCGCTACTTGGTTTTCTCCAAACACGATTACAATTGACCCATGCAGGTATATCGTTGGTAATCTATGGCGCAAGAGATGCCCTGGCGAAGCAGCTGCCACAGTGCGAGCCAGAGAGAGAGAACATAAGGAGAAAGGCAGGGAGGTTAACCAGGGCTGAGCCCCGGTAGGCTACCCTGCACTGGGCAAGGAAAGAGGAGGAAGGAAAGTTATAGAGGAAAAAAAAGGTCCCTGACTCGGCCGACGCGTAACAGTGTCACATCACAAACGATGAAGGAGGCCGGTGTCTTTGACAGCTGAGCAAACGCAAATGCAGTCTAGTCACTCTTCCAGCCAGTTGTACGTTCTTTCATGCTGTCGTAATTAAAGCTATCCCGAAATAAACGCCAACCTTGAAACTGGAAGTTCTCTACGGGATGACGCCGAATTCCATACGTAACCAATCTGGCCATCCTTTTATAAAGATGTGCTGATATTACAAAAGGCATCCCTTTGGTAAACATTCTTACGTGGCACGCCAATGTCGTACGCACTGAGTTGGGTATATTGCAAATAAATTTGCACTGAGGCACTCATATATTCTTAGGAGAACTTTCCAGGGTATGTTTTTTACGTAAACTTTGAATCTACTAAATAGAAACACATCAATGATTCTGCGCAAGCTGACAGCGCTCGCAAAAATAGTAACATTGACTGTTTCCCCAGAATGGCACGAGCAGCACAAATTATAAAACACACATCGGTGTCTACGTACTCTTATAGGACCATATTTCCCGGCATCACAAAGTGAATTCAACCGCAGGTAGCCGAACGGGCATCGTCACGCTTACCACTCACATACACAGCTAGTAAGACACCACGCTAGGCATCATATGATTTAGCTACTACCTTCATCTGGACTCCGCAGCGATAACGAATTATCCAGCTTGAGATGAACCCCGAAGAGTCAAGCTGACTTCTTTGAAATACCTGTCGTGGCCCTGAAAAAGAGCACGTCTGGTCGATCAAAAAAAAAAAAAAATACAGGCGGGTGAATGCTTGGTGCATGAGCCAAACAAAAAGTATTCGCAGATGACGTAGAATATATTATATATTAGCTTCTTTTCGTGCAATACTCTTCCTATGGTAAAAGAACATTCAGCGCTTTTCGCTTCCCTGGGGGCTTTGTATTTTGAGAACGTTATAGTGATTTTTTGGAAAGCATGGCCTTCACAAACATTATCGCTTGAAGTCATATTTCTGTTTTAACTTGTTGTCAGCTTGATTGAGCGGACGCCAGAAATACGCATGTTCAAACCCTAATGACGTGCGTAGGCAGAAATCTATTCCCTATAGCAAGAACAAGATCGCCATGTGTCACCGAAAGTATCTTATTTGCGAAAAGAGAGCGACAATGCTGGAAAGAGGACTGCGGAAACTGAAGAACCGATTCAATGAAAACAGGTGGAAATTTTCCTTCAAACTTCTAAAAAAATCTCATTCATCATGATCACGTCGATGAACACTTCACTCAAGCGGAAGTGAAAGAAATAATGCACGGTAACTTGGTACAAGCTCGCCCCTGCGCTTTCGTTTTCAACAGAGGAGCGATCGAGCTTTCCATAAATATTCTTCACACCACATCATTGCGCCATTGCCCAATAAGCAGCTTTGTGACTACTTAGAGAAATTTGTACATCTCAGTGTGTTTTCCATTCGGAACGTCATGCAGCTGAATTTCTGCAATGCAATTTATTTTGTAGCAGCCCTAAGGCGACATGCTTGTTCCCCACGGGATACACGAGCCCGCCTCAAACAATGCCAAGCCTTGAAGAGTACCCATTGCTACTGAATCAAAGAAGCGAAAAGTGCCGGGAGAAACTCAGCAATGACCAGCGCATAAAGGAAATCCAGGTGTGATACTTCGTTATGGGAAACAGTGAATGATATGTAATTTTTTTCTGCAAGGTTTACAATACAACCTTTGCAGGAATCGGATATGTGCAGCATCAGCTAGTCTTATAAAGACGCTAAAGATGGCTTAAGAGAACAAACTACCCTTTACACATAATTTTTGCTCCTTTCTCAACTTTTCTTAAACTAAGAACCAGTATTGTGCACTTGCTTTGAGCTTTTCGTTTTTGCTGTGCTAATAATGACAATTTCATTATCTTTTTCGGGTGACATTTCAACATCGTTCGTGGCTTTGTAACAGCATGTACAACTTTTGCTCAAAGTTTCGGTTTTGTCAGTGAATGTCACCACAATATTATGTCTCACAATGCTTTAACATAACAAAGTATAGGTGAAGTACAAACCATGACAGAAGTGTACATCTAGGAGATCGTTTTTTTGTTAGACACAATATTATTGAGATTTAACCAACCGTCATGCAAAGAAAAGTATACAGGGTGTTAATAGAAGTAATTGTCATGAGACGTGAAGAAAGTTGGTGAAAAATACCTTAGGCAGGCACCAAACCTGCGACTTTTGAATAACACGCTCGGAGCTCTACCAACTGAGCTACCACTGTACTGAAAGTTGGGCGAGTTGGTACTCATTCATGACTTCTTTGCGTTTTGTGAGTTTGCGCCCGTGTTGTTTGCCTCTTTTCCTTGTGTCCGTGTACGTGTTTGCGCAAAGAAGTCATGATTAAGCTACCACTATTCATCGTTCATTTTACGAGGCATATGTGTATTAAGCATGGGATCATCAGTGAGTACCGCCGGTAGCCATGACAATGATTGTGAAACACTCATTGTCTTCCTTATTGGTGTCACGTAGCACGTGAACTTCTTACAAGCTGGCATCCGACCAATATTCTGTCGTACACTACCTGAAGGCACCAAGTCTGCCAGAACAGAACCATCGCAAAAAATGAAGGAAAGAATGTACATTAAGGGCTAAGCTCGCGCATACCAACGGCTAAGCTCACAAATGCCAGACGCACATAATCAATACCCAACCATACTTCATTCATTCCCGGTAGAAAAAAAAATAGTTTTATCACTTAAAAAATTGCTAGATAACTTGTTTCATCACTTAAAAAATAGCGAGATAACTTTGAAAAGAAGAAAACGATGATTCCTTTGATCATTGTAATTTTGTAGATATATTTCTTATATTTGTGTACAGCTTGTCGTTATGACATGTGGTTGTTTATTACAATAATGTAAATGCCTTGTTTGAGTCATAGATAGTACATCATCTTTTGATTTTTTTTCAGCACATATTTATTGATTTAACTTATTGCACATAAGCGTGTTTTGTCGTAATGTTTGAACGCGCAACGATGGTCTAGTGGCTAAGGCACTCGGCTGCTCACCCGCACGTTACGGGATCGAATTCTGGCTGTGACGGCTGCATTTTCGGTGGAGGCAAAATGTGGTAGGCCCGTGTGCTCAGATTTGGGTGCACCTTAAAAAATGCCACGTGGCCAACCCTTTACTACGGCATCTCTCATATGGTTGATATTTGAACGTTAAACCCTGCTGATTCAGTAAATTAACTCATGTCATTTCCTTTTGTTATAATTCACCTTGCGAGCATTCATTGTTAATATTCCCAGCATTTAAGTGAGTGTTCATCATATTTTTGTGCAGTTCACTTGCACTAGCGGCGAAAAGCTTTTTACTGTTTTCTCTTCCTTTGAAATTGATTATGAGTACACGTTCGTGTTACAGATACCACTCTAATACAGCTGTGTTAACGTCTTTTCTCCCTCAATTCATAATTTTCATGAATATTGTAACCAGTGTAGATGATCATGTACCAGTGTATTCTGTAGTACAAATGTTCGTTGGCTCTTTTTGTGTTCCTGCCAGGGTTACACGACCTAGTCAGGCGTTTACTCTGCCTTTAGTCATGTCCTCTGAGGCAAATTGCAACAATTTGACCTTCAATGAATAAAAAATGAAATAAAATAAATGAAGCGCCAGCATAGTTAGGTCTCACTTATTGACATACTGTCATACTCAACGCTTGTCGATGTAAGCTATGGTGAATATTTTACTCTGTGATGTTCTTCATTTTACCACTTTTTTTATGTAGACCGTCAGCCTCTGCTACTTTCGCTGCAATGCGTCCTTTGTAGCGAGTACAGATCCTTATTTGGTGTATTACATGAGAGATGGGGACGGCACACGCTGCAACATATACAACCCTACAGAGGTAAATGTCACTGCTTCATGTCATTCCTACTAATTTGTCTGCTTTTGAAGTAAAACAGAACAACAGAGGCAAGAAATCTGGGAGGGCAATTTGGATAGTGAATTGGAAATAGTCTTGACGTCACGATCATCGAAGTTTAGGAGCTACATCAAAAAGTTATAATCTGTCAAAGCTTTTTGAAAGTATATGTTTCCTATGTGTTCGCTTTGTGAAGAAATCTGGAGGATAATGTTCACCTGCCGGAACTTATATTGAAACTTGTTTTAGTTTCATCAATTTATGCTGCTAGCTAAGCGGCAACACACATGCGCTTAAAGAATCGATGTCTCATTCTACAGCTTCTCTTGGTAACTGAGCTGGCATGCTTCTCGATACATAAATGTTGGTGCAGTAGCTCGGCTCCAGATATTGAAAGCTCGAAGCTCACAACTTTTTTTTTTTGCAGTAAAGTAAGAAACAACTTGGATGATCTCTCTATCTAGGAATTGGTACAGCACGAAAGTGAGACGTGTCTTCACAGAGGTAGTCGAGCGTTTATTGTGCATTGTTTTGCCACAAAGCTGAAAGAACTAATGCTACAGCAACGAATTGCGAAGTCACCGAAGAACGGTATGCCGCTGTCAACTTGCAGCTAACCTAATCCAGTAAGCACGCACGAAACGTGCATACAAAGCACGAGCACGCACTGGCAACTGTCACAGCGCCAGACTTCAGGCACACTGTTCCAACTGAAAGAAGATGCATGAAAGAAACGCGACAAGCGCGACCAACTGTCGCAGTCCTTACTTCTTCATGTGTGAGCGGCGTGTTCCATTCGTAAACACGGCCGCGCAAGCAATCGAAGTGACATTTGACCTCTCCCTAATCACTAAATTGATGAGCGCACGCGCAGGGAAGACCACGCTTTGTGGAGGGGGCGTTTACCGAAACTCGGGAGGCGGCGACCTTTAGAGGGCACCCAACGCAGCCAATGTGAGCGCGTCGCGCCACCTCGCTACTCATGACGAAAATGCGCCGTAGTTACGGACCTCCGAAGACTGCCAAACTGTGCATGGTGCGTATAAACGGCTTTCCATCAATAGGATTGTCAGCGCCGCGCGCTGTGTGTCGTGCCGGCCACTAGTTCTATGCCCCGAGACAACACATTTCGTTCTCATTTTTTTCTCTGCAGTTTCTTACTGTATATTTGACGTCATATCCGTAACGGAAATGTGTCAGCGAGCCGTGGCGAATCTCGGCCGTAGATCACTTTTGCCTTAAACAACAGCCTTCCACGTCGCTAGAGCTTCCTGTTCAAAGGTAAAAGAGCGATTGCGAAATCTATCCCAGCTCCCAACGCTTTCTTAACCGTTAGCTATGCTTCCCTCAAACCTACCGCGAGAACACCAACGCTTGTTCTTGTAGCGTTGCCGTTGGTTTCAGTCTAACAAGGCAAGCTCTCTGCAATTGCAGTTGCAATGCGCACATTGCATCATAAGTCCTCATATTCTATATTAGAAAAGTTCCTAATAAACCTCCATGAGGTTTATCGGGAACGCTCACATACGCTGCTGCCTACTTTGTTGGTGTGGTTCACTTTACCTTAGTACCTTAAAGATGGCAGTCAGGAGGCATTAAATAGCGGAAGGCTAAACAAATTAAATTTAGAGTGACTTTCATGGCGAATAATGCTCACTTTTATTATACGTGAAATTGTACAAAGACTTGATGACTTCATGGTCAAAAAGAAGGCTATTCCGGTACACTGCTGTGCTAAAAAAAAATGCCGCCTGCATCCTGCCACGCGTGGAACTCAAGTGAATGCGTCGCAAAGTGGGGGGGGGGGGGGGGGGTTCATCGCGTGAATGGTGCATATTTTGGTACGTTTTCTCATCTTTTTTATTCTTATTTTTGAACCGTTGTCTGCAAGCTTCCCGAACACGTGCGGCCAGCTGAGTAGCTATTCGGCTGGGTGGTATACTTTGCTAGTTAGGTTATGACATGATTTAACCAGCTAATTAGGTAGAGTCTTGCTAAGACCATGTTAATTAGGTAACGTACTAATATTACCAAGGTAATGAACAAGCTAACAAAAACTATGCTAATTAATGTTATGCTTATAATAAGAAGGCTTAGTCAAACCATTCTAATGAGACCTTGCTAACTAATACGTACTAGTAATGATCATTTTGCCTCGCCGCTGTGGTCTAATGAATAAGGTACTCAGCTGCTGACCCACAGGTCGTGGGGTTGAATCCCTGCGGTGGCTGCTGCATTTCCGATGGAGGCAGAAATGATGTAGGCCCATGTGCTAAGATTTGGGTGCATGTTAAAGAACCCCGGGTGGTCGAAATTTCTCGAGCTCTCCACTACGGCGTCTCTCATAATCATATGGTGGTTTTGGGACGTTAAACCTCACATATCAATCAATCAATCAATCAATCAATCAGTAATACTAATTTTAACTGTTATTATTATTATTATAAATAGTTCAATACTAACCAAGACCTTGATAATTATTCTACCGTAATTATTGGGGTTCAGTTGGAACCGGACCAATCTAGACGATACTGATTAATTTTTGTTCATTAGGTCCAAGCTAATTACTTCCAAGAAACTAATACAGAGCTTATGTGGTCTTGCCTTCGAAGCAGACTGACCAAGTAGACGACCGTCATAAAAAGCTGCAAGAATCTAAGTGATTGCAAGCTCATATATGGCTCCAATCTTGCACTACTAGTGCAAGCTGAAGACATTATGTTATGTGCAAAGCTGTTGCTCTATTTGAACTGGGGCCTTCTCAGAATGAACGAGTTTGTACCCAAGTTGATGCTTCAATCAGTTTGATTGACAGACGTCCATGGTGAAAATCGGGTTCGCCCAGTGCACTTGCTATTGCCTAGGATCAGTCCACCGCAACAGCAGCAAGTGGTCCGATTCATCGATTACCTTTATCGCACAAACTATTCACTCGCACACGAAGTAAAAATTATATATTCATGTGGCTACCATGTCTCTCATTCAATTTCACCGCACTCGGGATGCATCCACTCACAGCCGTGATGCCGCCATTATGCGAATACCCCTGGTGACAACCTGCCCTCATATTTATCTGAAATATTTTATGAAAGTGAAGCGCGCTGCACAAGAATGCTGCGTGTTCTTGCTCTTGCTTCCTTCGAGAAGGAAAATTTCCAATGTGCAAGTGGAACCTAATAACCTACCCAAAAGAGTACTACGCTCACGAATACGCCTGTGGAAGGCACAAGGTTGAATGGGCTGAAAGATGGCGTGACAATGAATGGTGGCATCGCTTAAGAGCGCAAATATTGACTGTGTGGTGGCGCTGATGTGTGGCACGTGGTGTTTCTTTGATAGACTCCGCAAATGACCCGCATGAGTTTCTGACGCCACGTGAATACTTATAGCCATTTTTATCAACGCTGCTCCCACGTACTTTGTCCTTTCTTCGTTCCATGACCCCCGTATATAGTGCGAGGTCGCCGCAAATTTGTGTGCCCGAGAATCTCGGGCCATTTCGCATAGCACCCCAAAAAATGTCAGGTGATAAGATTACGCATAGACATTCGTCCTTCAACGGTGGAGTTAGATGTTATGTACGAGAATGATAAAGGGTGACGCTGGGGAATAAATGAAACTTGTTTGCATTTAGTGATGTTGATTGTTCCTTCCTGGGCTTTGTACTGAGCAAGTTTCTAAACCACCGACTCCTGACAAAAATGGCGTGGTGTGGCATAGGGTGCAAGTCTATCCCTTGGCATGATGCATTACATCTGTAGACATGATACATAACGCTAGATCTATCCTACGTAGGATCTTATTACCCTGAACAGCCTCAAGTACTTGCATGCCTCGGTCGTAGAAAACACGAATGTCACGTAGTCTAGAACACCTGGCCATAATTCCTTTTCGAGCCATCGAGTTATATACCGGGTGTTCAAAGTTTGGCTTTACGTTTTTTAATTAGCGCAGGACCACTTGTGCTAGTAAGTTGTGTGGCCATGGAGACACCAGGTGAGATAATTTTCAGTATCGGCAGCCCAGTTAAAAAAATTTACAAATTGCCTATTAGGGCATTGAACCCGTGTGTTGGGGAGGTTGTTACCCACACCTCATGGCTGACTTCATCCTTTGTGTACGCATAAACGCCACTTTTCAATTCCAGACATGCAAGAAAGGAAAATGCGTGCCGAAAACATAATCTTCTTTCAACGACAACATGAAATTTTTCTCACGTGAATCCTGCTGTAATAAACAAATGTTTACACTCTCGATGGCCTTCTCTTTATAGCCCGTTAGTGAATTCTGTAGTTGATAGCACAGCTGTAGATAACATTTCTTTGGCAGCTAAACGCGCGTAAGTTATTACACGTTAAAAACGTAATAGTCTGTAGATAGCGCGATAACAATATAGAAATTAGTGAATCAAAACTACACCAGTCAACGAACACACCACAAAATCAAAACATTTAGTTGTACCGTTTGTTTTAGGTTGTGTGTCAAAAACAAGGCAGATCCCACGTACCTTGGCAATTAACGATATGCGAAGCATTCATATGGCAGGACGTTAGATACACGCACTATCATAATGAGCTGTGGTAGGTTCATGTGTTTTATTAGCGCGTGATTGGTTGCGTCGCACACACCGGGAATAAGCGTACATATCTGGCGTATCCGTTATTCCCATGCGTCGAAGCGTCATGAATGCCCCTCCATTAAGCTCTTCACACCTCCCTAACTTGGGAAAAAATAATGCGAAATATCAACGCAATCAGCACAAGTCGTTATCAGCAGAAGTGTTCTTATAATGATTCGTTATTTCGGCGATAAGGGTTCTATGTACATTGAAGTATATTGTATAGTTTCGTTGCTTCAAACTGTTCGTGTCTGTTATGACAAAGTGCTTAATGAGATCTCCATCCATCGACGTAGCCAAGAGGTAATGGAAGACTCTAAGTAGAAAACGTCTGTCATGCATTGTATGAACCAGGTCTGCTGTGTTTTTAAGCATCAACATTAAAGTCGCCAGAAATGAACAGAAGCGGTAAACCGATATGTAGTGCTTGTGCCCGCGAGGATGGCTGCCGTGAACAATGCTCGATTGATTTTCTTCAGTGATTGATGATTCGCTACAATTGTTGTTATTTCGATGTGACCACTGTATAAAAGAAGTATGTACAGACTGCTTTCAGGTTGGATAGATAGCACTGCAATCGCAATAAACGTTTCACGAACATTACAGTCTACTTGAAAACCAGTTCCGAGGCCAAGCTTGGCTCCGTCGCCGAATACTTGATTTTCACGCAGAATGCTGAGATTAGATATTTATTCTCTGCATTATATGGATCAACACAGCCGATGCCAGCTTTTACAGACAAAGTTCCCTATGGCCGACGTTACTGGAACCAGGTTCTTTTAACGTTGCTCAGGGCCGACCTAGATGGCGCTCATAACAGTCCACAAAACACAAACCGAAACTGAACACCTGCACAACAAAAAACAAAAGCATGAGTCAAAAACCAACTTTGTGTGCAGTGAACTGTACGACAGCACAATACATGAGCACCCACATCATATACTTGTGCGTCTGTCCATGCATCTGTCCGTCCGCTCATCTGTCCGTCCGTCTATGTAACCATCCGTCCATCCATGGGTCCTACCGTCCGTGCATCTGTGCATGCATCCACTTGCCCGTCTGTGCATCTGTCCATCTGTCCACCTATCCTGCCATTCGTCCATGCATCCATCCGTTTGTTTACCTATCCGTCCTTTGTACTAGTTGGCCACTGCAACGTGGCCCGTGTGGACTTAGGGACCTATAGTTTCATTCTCTCGTTGTCATTCACTTCGTGGCAATGCACTGATGTTTTCGCTCTCGAAACAAAATAACCAATGTATGTTCACGCCTTTCCTTGCTTGATTAAAATCTTAATCACTTTCAGCGCATTGCGCTTACGGTGTAAGTGTCTTGCCAGCAATGCTCAGCCGAATCTTTTAGGAGTGATTATGTGGTTCTTTGCATAAAAGTCTTTCCACTTTTTTTAATAGCGTCAAAGGGCACTCCTAGCGCGTACCAACTCATTCACCAGACTATTCAAGTATCTCTTTCATATGAGTCGTGTACGTGGTAAGTCAGAACTCTCCTAAAAAGATTCCAGCTCTGGCATATTTGGTGAAGGCGATGAACGCCAGCATGAAGCTGTAAATATTTTCCATGAGTACAAGTTTTCCTGTCTGTTCCTGATAAAAAGACCCTAAGACAGACACTAAAACAACAGAGCACTCTACTTTATCTGACTTTAAATAATGAGACCTTCTGCAATATCTCCACTACCACACAGGTAATAGCAAGGTGAAGAATGTTATGTGATCTGGCAAGTTAGTATTTGTATACAATATTGTCAGTTATGCACTACCGATGCGTAGACTGTGAAAGCAGCAGAGAAGGCGGTCTTTTCTTCCTCCTCCTAATTTTCACCCACACATCACTTCTTCTTGCCCTCCCAATCCCTTCCACACCAATTTTCGTTTCTAGTACACATGGCCATGCTAAAGGTTATCCTCTCCTCTATTTCACCAGATACTCATCACCCCCACTCACTTTTCCTGAACCGTACTTACATATTCTACACCTCTTCAAAGCATGACTTTGCTTCACCCTCTCGCCTTCTCATTTTATTACTCCTCTCTCTTACATATATAAATATAGTCCTCACCCTCAGTTCCCTTTTTCTCACCCTTGCTATACTGGGGTGCCCATAGCTCTAATATTTTCGCACTCTCCTTTTCTTCCCACACTCACTCTTTCCCATTCCATGCTTTGCCATAACCTAGATAGCTATGATATTCTCTCTTAATATCTGTGTTATTCCTCTTTGTTTCTCTTTCCCTCTATCTTTGTCTCACTCAACCCACTCCCCCCTAAAAAAAAAAAAGCGCCAATAGCAAGCCGGTAACTTCGTTTGCCTTAATACTTTTCTGCTACCATGTCAGGATACTCGGTTAGCTACGACGCTCACCTTCGCTTCTTGGCTACCTTATATCGAACCCCTTCCCACAAAGAAGTCTATTTTTGTTGCCTTTATTTATTTTCTTTATTGCTATAGCAATTATATGGACACTCTAGGCAGGACTTTAAGCCCATTGGTGATCCCTGGTAACTTTGATGCCCACCATTTCCTATGGGGAAGCTCCAGGGTCAACTCTGGAGGAAAAACATTTGGTGTCCTTTGCCTCGGAGTACGAACTTTGCATTTGAAATGATGGAAGCCCTACATGTTTACGCGGATCACTTTATAGCAGCTGCCTAGACCTTATATTGGTTTCTCGCTCACTTAGTAGAAAACTACACTCGTTTTTCGATCTGGAAACGCGGAGGAGCGACCATATTTCAACTTTCTTGGGTATAGCAGGTTTCATCAGCTCCAAGTCTTCCAGAAACCTCAAACACACAGATTTCCCAAAATTCAAAGTGTTATTGAAAGACCGCTGTAGCAACGGCTCATCCTAAACCTAGAGGACTCGATAAAGGTTTCCCTGAAAAGTAGTACCACGCATTTGCTTTTGAATAGTTACAAGCGCACCGATTCTGACATCGAGCTCGAGAAACTTCGCGCAATACATCGTCGTGCAGATGTTAGTATAGACGGACAAAGTGTATGGATGATTTGAGGATGGCTAGACGAATTCGAAAGAAAATGCGACAGCGCATGAATAAACTGGCTTGGCGGTGCTGCACGTCCTTCTGCGAGTCGTTGGATCTGCGAAAGCCCCTATCACTGATACGGCCAACCGTCCGGGGTCTAAGCGCGACTTTTGGTCAGTGACATCCGTTTACATCTCCGGCACTTCACCTACTATGCAGTAGGTGAATAATTCTTCTGTAGAAGAATTGCCGGCTAGTCCAATTTCACGGAAACAAGAGCAGAAACACTTGACAACCCGACATCCTCACCTGATCCCCGTATGGAATGCCAGTTTTCTATGGAAGAGCTAGAAGCGGTACAGACCCTGTGCAGACGTTCTTCAACGCTCGGATCTGGCGGCATTACGTACCGGGCCCTTTGTAATTTTAGAGACGAAGCTCTGAAGGCACTCTTACGCCTATACAACTACTCCTGGAAGACTGGTACAGTTTTACAAGCATGGAACTCAAGTTGCCTATTCCACTTATAAAAGCTGGTCAATCTTCTTTGAATATTGCCTCATACCGTCCTATCTCGCTTGCAAGTTGTGTGGTTAAAATAAAGGAACGAATGATTCTAACACGAAAGGAGTGATATTTAGATCACTACGAAATTATTTAGTATCCATGACCGAATTCAGGCGCGGCAGTTCGTCAATTGGCAACGGTGCTGATGTGGTGAGATATGTTGAACCCCAGAAAGCCTGTAAGAGACTGTGTGCCGCCCTGTTTCTAGAAGTTAGGGGGCTTACGATAATGTCACCCATGAAGTTATCCTTAGTGCCTTGGAAACAGTAGGTCTTGGTGACAAGATATATATGTGGGTGTGGAGCTACTTACAGCTGAAATCATTCTATTTGATGACATTGAATTGCCCAACACCTAATTATTACAACCACCGAGGAGTCCCTTAGGGGGGGGGGGGAGTTCTAAGCCTTACACCTTTCAATCTTAGCCTCATTGGACTTGTCGAGCTCCTCGCAAGCACTGTGGAACTTTCTATCTACGCTGACGACATCTGCATTTGGACATCAGGTGTGACAAGGCTTCAGCATAAGTTCTTGGGCATATTATTAGACAGAAACCTGTCGTCCTGTCGGATAGACAGAAACCGTGGGACTGGAATACACACAAAAATTTTAGCAGCCTAAATATGAAACAGCGTATACTTTTTTTGCGGCCAAGCCGCAAAAAAGTTTTCCGCGGAAGTACTCAAGTTTTCCGCGGAAGTACTCGAGAACAGGGAATTTCGTTTCAAACAATCACCACCTTTCTGCGTATTTTGAAATACCATGCCCCTCAAAATGTTTGAAAGAAACATTGGTTAACTATAAAAGTTGAAAGGCTGTTCTGGCTCGAAGAATAAGATAGCATCCAGCGGTAGAAAATAAGACTTCTTGGTTTTAGAACTATCTAAAACACTTCAGAACTTCTGTTTGCGCCGGCGTGAGCAAACTGTGCTCCGCCTAGTTGATGATGGAATACTGAGTGTACGCGGGACTACACAAGGAGAAAGCTGCATGGAAAAGTTCTTTACAAAATCAGAGTCAACGAAATTGGAAGGATTATCAATTCATTGCGGCAGCATTTGAACGTACTGTATCAAGCGCGAAAGATGAATATGATAAGAATCATTTCGACTACCTATCTGAATAAAAAAAACACTCAAGCATTATTCAGTTTCCTTCGTTGTACAAGGAATATTCTAATGCCAGAAAACGTGGACCAAATATTTTATACCTCACAAGAACTACAAGAGTCAATAAATCGATTAGCTGAAGGATTAAGAAATAGGTTGACAACGTGTCTTCCAAATTCTGTGTCCGCGCCAGCTGTTTTTGAGTACACAGCAGTATCAGCTTGCCAATTTGATAACGCTATGTTAAGGTGTGCAAATGCAGTACCAGGGCCCGATATGGTGTTGCAAATGTAACTCTATAAAGGATATATCATTGATTCCTCAATTATCTGCTAAATCTTATAATAAAACTACTCCATTCAGAAGGCATGAGTAGCTGATGAGTGGAAGATTGCTAAATATATACCACTGCTTAAAAAGCAGGTGACCGGCTTTAATATCACCATTATAGGACCAATGGCATTAACATCAAATGCAATGATACTTTTTGAAAGGTTTCCTTATTGTCGTATAATAACATTTATTTATGAACAACTGCTGTTGAGCCCCAGTAAAATTGGCTTTAGATCTTGACATTCAGTATGGAATCGCATTAAGACCTTGATAGTCAAGTTTACATTGCCCGGCATTGCCCGGCTTCAGTTACATAAGACATATGCAAAGCATATTGCCACCCGCACGTAGTGGGTCGAGGGCAAGAGCGGCTCTCGCCCTGAAGGAAAAAGATCGCATGCTCCTTCTCTGCTCGAGAGTCAGCCGCGACGGACGCACTATTCAGCAGCTAGCTACTCGGTGGCATAATAAAATCCCCAGTACTTCTGAAGCTCCGGACAAACTGGTAGAGGTGCTGGGTAGCTTTAGAGATGTTGCTCCCCCCTCCCCCAAAGAGCTGGGCTATTAGTCCAGTGCCACTCAACACCCCCGTGCATCGGCCAGCCACCGAATCAGTAAATTACCTCCAGAAGTCGACGATACTGTTCCCACCACGTGGACAAACATGACAAGCGCTTCTGTGCAACTCCGCAAACTGGCACGGAAAGCAAGACGTCAAACCGCTATACGTTGTAAAGCCCACGGATCCAGGCGACGATTCATGGCACGGAGCACGAAGACGTTGAGGTCTGGGCAGCACCTTTAACCAGTGGGACGACGCGGCGAAACTGGGTCGTGTCTATTTCTACCTCAATGACGTGGCACATACATGGCATCAAAAGTGAGAGGAGCAGCTGACGTCATTGCACGAATTCCCCAGTACACTAATGCAGCAGGCCTACGCCAGCGCTGATCGCGAAGAACGAGCTATTCTGGCCCACGCCCAGTTGCTAAACGAAACTGTGACCACGTACGTGAAAGGCATAATGCGCCTCTTCCAACCAGCCGATCTATAAGCATGACGGAGGACAAGAAGTTGCGTCACCTGATGTGTGGTGTCGAGGAGCAGCTTTTTGCCTACTTCGTGCCGAGCCCTCCGAAGATAGTCATAGAGTTCTTGTCCGAAGTGGATACAGAGAGGGCCTTGCGGCCTTATCTCTCTGTATTTTATGTACTTGTGTCGCCTGGCGTGGGCCTTTCAGCAGGCTGCCTTCTGTTTCTCAGGAAGAGTATACCTTATTTATCCATAGCATATAGTTTTGACCAAGAAGGGTGGCAGACACAATGTGATTTTGTGTTGTATGATTTGCCGTGGCACCTAATTACCGTCAATGACTTTAGCAATGCACCACGGTGCACTAGTTTCTTTGAAAGTTTGGCTACCTTGCTAGATCCGGTCCGTAACATTGTGCTTAAGGACAATTTCAACTGCGTCTGCAATCCATCCGATAGTACTGGGCTTAGTCGCAATGACAGGATTCTGAATGCACTCGCTTATAGTTGAAAATGCAGGGCTAGTTGATATGGGATCACTCAACAACCCGCCCTTTTATGCACATGCACAATGAAGTACGCATACATGTGCCTTGATTGTATTACGTTTCAGCACCACTTATTTCCCGCGACGTGTCATGCAAAACGGAGCCTATTGCCTTTTCATATTACTGCACTGTTGTGGGGCAGATAGGTAGCAACATTCGATCTAACTACAGACCCCAATAGGCCCTTCAATTGTGAGCGACCAGGGGTTCACTGCACGCGTCCGCGTAGCACTGAGGAACTGTTTGTCGGCTGACATGCCATTGTTCGCCTCTTGGGAATTATTCAAACAAAAAGATCGGGCAATAGCTGTAGAAATTGTATCTGTGAGAGGCTTCTACAGAAAATTGGAACAAAGCATGCTAAAGCAATATCTTGAAAACCTATTCGAAATTGAGCATGATACCCCTGGTCACTATACAGCCGAAAATGCTAACGCCAAAAACAATCCCCAGAGGTGTGACGCTTTGCGTTACAGAGATGCCCGTGTTCGATCCCGCAATACTTGTATTTTGCATTCAGAGGAGCCAACACTTCAAGCTTTAATCGATGAATATCGTAACGATAAAGTCAAGTTTACACCAGACATTGACTCGGGAGGATTGTTGGTCAACAATTCTAGTGAAATTAGTTCAGAATTTGAAACTTATTACAAATATTTGTTCAGT
The DNA here is from genome assembly GCF_013339725.1 of Rhipicephalus microplus. NCBI lineage: Eukaryota > Metazoa > Arthropoda > Arachnida > Ixodida > Ixodidae > Rhipicephalus > Rhipicephalus microplus. Next base: position 22,899 of record NW_023612718.1, on the reverse strand, counting down.
GGCTCTTCTTAAAGTGACAATGAAGATCTGGTGGCGCAGTTTTTGTCATTTGTGACTCCTCTAACTGCCGAGGAATCTGAATTTATTAGTGGGCCATTCGCTATACAAGAAATAGAACTTGCCGTTGAGCAGTTAGCATTGTCAGAAAAGCTAGGACCTCATGGAATATCCGGCAAGTTTTACAAAGCCTTTAAATCCATACTGTGCCCTGTACTGCTCGACATTTTTACGCTGAGTTTAAATCTGGAGACGCTTCCTCACTTTTTTACAAAGTCAGACTGTTCTAGTTCCAAAATTCTCTTACAGAGAAAATCTTCACCACGTTAATAGCTACAGACCAATTATATGTGTAATGTTGATTACAAAATTTTTGCAAACGTACTTTCAAACAGGCTTCAATTTGCAATGTCAATACTTATTGGTGCCCATCAGACGTGCGGTCTAAAAGGTGCTCAAAACGAATTAATATACACATTGCTCGCACAGTATTGGAACATTGTTCACACTGATATGAACAACTGGCAATACTACAAGTAGACATAGCGGAAGCTTTTAATCGAGTTCACCATTCTTTTCTGTTTTTTCTTCTCGAACATGCTAACGTTGGCTACACCATAAAGGTGTAAAAGTATGCTACAAAGACTGTTCAACCCGTTTAATTGATATTGGCTATCTTTCAAACCCTGTGTTTTTTTAACTCGTCAGTGAAACAGGGCTGTCTGTGGTCGCCAATGCTTTTTGCTCTTTACTTGGAGCCACTGTGCTTAGGTGTAATTCGATCTAGTAACGTCCGCGGTTTCAATGCTTTTGGGAATGAGGTAAAGGTATTGGCGTATGCGGATAACCTAGCGTTCCTTTGCACAACTCTTTCTAGTATAAAAATTGTGGTCTCAACAATCGGAGAATTAGGAAAATTTTCAGGGGCACGAATGAACTTTGCTAAAAGCGTGGGACGATGATTTGGCCCATGGACATTAAAATCAACTCATTTTTAGGAAATAAAATTGTTTTGTGTTTTACCAAAATACCTAGGGGTTCCACTAGATGCATATCGATCAAGTGCAAATTATTGGAAAGAACGTGTACCTATCCTAAAGCGCTACGCCCAGACCTCTCTATGTTTGGCAGAGCTAAAGCATGCAACCTGTTTTTGGCTACAAAAATATTCTACGTTCTGCCAATAATTTGTGGTTTGAGGGTTTACATACAAAAAATTCACCGTATATTTGCTACCTTTATTTGGTCATCAACTTATGAACCGATGAGGCGAGATAATAATTTTAGACCTGTCTGCGCAGGTAATCTGGCTTGATACACCTTTTTAATAGACAACTGGGTTGGCGATTTTTCTATTTTCGTGATTTTTCTCGCCCACTGCTTCGAACATTATTGCTACTGAATATCGCAGATGTTTTACCAAATTTAGTGGTATAATCGCCTGCCTATCTGCAAAGGTAATGCGTGAAGTATTCGAATCAGTGCATTTCCTGACAGCCAGGTTCTCTAATGAGTACTTGTTCTCTAGCTAAAGAAAAGACCTATATTATAATGTGTTGGATGCGCTCTTTCCGGCGCCACTTTACCGCTCACTATATATTCAATTTTCCGGTCATCCCGTGCTATTACGTGTAATGATAGTGCCTATTTAACCAATTACCAAGACATTTTTTTACAAAGTGCATACAGAAACAATATCTGTAAAAACCTGGTTAAACACCAAAGGCATATTTGTATGCTCAATTAACTGCCGCCTCTGTGAAGTTTCAGAAACAACCGAGCATTGCTTCGTTAGTTGTAAGGACGCCATAATTTTCTGTGACGTCCTGCAGAGGGCTATCATAACAACATCTGAATTTAAATTCTCACAGCATCCGTTATCTTGTATCACCCACCTGCCTTGGTCTGAAAAGACCGGGCTTCAGGACACAAATAAAGTTTTGTGAATGAATGAATGAAATGCAGCAAAATGCCATTCGACATGCTGTTGTTAATGGGCATGCATAGTTTGTGAAAAACACGCATGTTAGACAGGCATGTAGAACCAGTAGTGTCTTCGCGATGCCACTTTGTGCAAATGACTGTGCGGCTAAGGGACTTTTATGACCAATCGCAATTTCAGCCGGGCTGGTATGCTAGGTTCATGAAGTGTGCTACTCAAATACCCCTTTGGAATTGTGTTGTATGAGATGTACTTTGTAACATTTATTGTACATTTGTCGACTCGACCGTATGTATGTTGTACGCTATGTACACACCTATGCCGCCTTTGTAATAAATACCATGTAAGCAAAAACAACTGGTGTAGCTGAGTGGTAGAGCACTGGGCCAGCCCATAGGAGACCCGGGTTCGAGTCCTACTGTGCCATTGGTGCTAGGTCATGCCTGCCTAAGGCAAGTTTGACAACAAGCTACAAGCACTTGTGTAACTAAGGGGTAGAATATTGGGCTTGCACCCAGCGGACTCGGGTTCAAGCCCAACTGTGTCATTGGAACAAGGTTTTTTTTCTATTTTCGCGTGACGTGGTTACAGGTACTGGCGGCGGTGGCGGCAGCGTACAATAACAACTGCGCATGACCTGAAAAGTGATCTCATAACAGCTTTCGCTGTAATAACGATTTCGTCCTAGTAGCACAAGCAGGCCTTCTATTTGAGGCCGCACATCACGGTATCAATCATGCGCCTAAGCGTTGCGGGCACGTTGCACAGCCCGAAAGGCATAGCGTTGAATTTTCATAGCCCGTCGGCGGTTGCAAATGTCATTTCCTCTTTATCCTCTTCATGCATAGAAATTAGCCAGTATCCTGAACGCAGGTCAAGGCAGAGAGCACACACAACCGATCATGATGGCGCTGACACCCGGCAGCCGGTGAAGAGGACGACAAAGCCCTGGATTGATGATGATGATGATGAATATACTAATGTGTAAAAGAAGCATATATATATATATATATATATATATATATATATATATATATATATATATATATATATATATATATATATTGTGGTAAAGCCTTTCAACAGTGGGTCGTCGGGTATGCAGGAACCGAATATATCATCGGATGATGAAGCAGATGTCGAAACAGCACCAAGCGTACAGGAACTTGAGCAGTGCATGTCATCGGGTTGATCCATAACTTGCGCGTCTTCGATGGGTTCCTCGCTGCCGAGACATTCCCCTTGCACCAACGTAACGCTGTACGGAGATGAGTTCACAACAAAAATAGTGGTGCTGCCGTGAGTGAGTTGCACGGTCGCGAAAGGAACCAGCAAGCTTTTTTTTATGAAGACACGATGAGATGGCGAGAGGAGTGCAGCGGTGTCAGAAAGGCTTGCGCAGTAGAGCGACACCGCAACGGACGAGTTTGCAGGCACTTGAGTGTCGTCTCTGACGAGTAACTTGCTTGCAGCGGATGGACTGTCGGCCGGCGTCAAAGAAGAGAATGGCGTGAGTTCTATTTCTGCTGGTGCGCAATGAATGACGGCGTCGTGGCGGGAGAGAAAATCCCATCCTAGGATGGCGTCGTGAGAGCGTGAAGAAATTATGATGAATTCGACAGCATACATCACGTCCTGAATCATAAGGCGGGCTGTGCACATCGCCGTATAGGGTGAATACTTTCGGCGCTGGCTGTACGGAGGGAGAGCCCACAAAGCGGCGTGGTCACTTTGCGCAGTAATCGGCTAAGCTTTTCGTCCATCACGGATACGGCGGCTCCAGTATCTACAAGGGCATATGCACGAACGCCATCCACAAGCACGTCTATCACGTTCGACGGGCTTTCCTGAGGGCTTCCGCAGTTCGACAGCGTCGCAGCCCTTGCCTCGTGGACTGCGACGACTAGTTTTCCTGGTCGCCCTCGAGTGGACGTGGCCGCATTGGCGACAGTGAGCGACGTCGTGGAGATGGTGAACGGCGGGTAGACGGAACGGGGCGACACGACGGTGACATAGGCGGTGGTTGGTCATAAGAGCGGCTTGACTGGCTGGGAAAGTTGGAGGCGACCTGCGGTTGCTGCACACGATTGCAATAGCGTGCCACATGACCGACGCAACCGCAAGCAAAGCAGATGGGGCGATTGTCAGCGTTGCGCCATTGGTTTGCGGGTCGCATCCTTGTCGCAGAACGCGATTGGCGAGCCGGCTGCTGATATTAGTGCATGGTAGGCGGCACTCGGGGCACGTGGGTGACGCCGGCGTATGTAGGCGAGGCTGTTTCTCCAAAGGCCTGGGGCCTCGCGACGGTTTCGGTGTAACTTAGGGGAACAGTTGCAGAAATCGGTGGGGGCGGCCTTGCAACAACTTGGGCGTAGCTGAGGGGCACAGATGCAGGAGGCGGCTGGTGGTATTCAGGGACGACCTCCGCAATTTCCTGCTGAATGGCTCGGCGGAGCGGAGGTAGAAGTGTACTTGATGGTTGTTGAGCATGTTGTGGGGAAGCAAAAGCCAGTAGAGAGACCTGGCGGGCAACTTCCTCACGCACGAACGACTTGATTTCAGCGAGCAAGGTTGCGTGGTCAGGAACTGCTGACAAGGCCAATAGATCAGCATCACGTGGTGGCGGTCGACGGGTCATCAAGCGCTGCCGCCACAGCTCGTCGTAACTTTGGCATAACATGATGACTTCTGCCACAGTGCGGGGGTTTTTTGCCAAAAGCATGGTGAAGGCATCGTCGGTGATGCCTTTTAGAACATGCGTGATTTTGTCAGCCTCTGACATGTTCTGGTCGACTTTCTTGCACAAGTCAAGGATGTCCTCGATATAACTTGTGAAGGACTCGCCGGTCTGCTGGGCTCGTTCACGTAAACGCTGTTCAGCTTGCAACTTACGAACGGCTGGGCGGCCGAACACGTCGACGACAGTGGTTTTAAAAGCGGACCATGTCGGGAAATCAGATGCGTGGTTGTTGTACCACATGCCGGCCACACCCGCGAGATAGAAAAACAGGTTGCCGAGTTTACCTGCCTCGTCCCAATGGTTGGGGACGCTCACGCGTTCGTACATGGCCAGCCAGTCCTCGACGTCGGTGCCATCCGCTCCGGTGAAGACAGGAGGGTCGCGGATGCGGGGGACACCGGGACATGGCGTCGGCGTAGGAGGAAGCGTTTGCTGGGCGGCGTCTTGGTGCATGGTTGGAGGCACGGTACGGGATCGAAGCTTCAAGAGCATCGAATGCGGACCGAAGGTGTTTGAAGGGCAGGGCACTCTAAGCACTCTCCACCAAATTGTTAGGCGGTTTATTGGCGGACACTCAGCGATGATTAACGACAGCGATGATTAACGATTTCTTTTTATTATATGGAAGGCACCCGTCACACACCATCGACACTATACTTCCGTACATCCAGATCCGTCCGAATGGGTGCCTATTTCTGCTACAGCCAAGCTTGCTGAAGAGTGTCGAGAGCTTGCAAGGACATTTACAGCGCATGATCAAGAGCGGCAAAAAGTCATTCGCGCTGACGCCAGCACTACTGCGCCCACGTTCCTCCCTGGAGCGCTCGTCTGGCTCTCGATCCCTACTACTGCAACTGGCCTATCTTCAAAACTATTGCCCAAATACGAAGGCCCCTACCGTGTCGTCAAATGCACTTCCCCAGTCAACTACTTGATTGAACCTATCGAACCATCTTCGGACATGCGTCGTCGAGGACGCGACATTGTTAACGTGGAGCGCCTGAAGGCCTACCTTGACCCACTCATTGTGACCACCTGTTTGGTCGCCAGGCGGCTCCCTTTTCGTACCCGGGGTAGTTGTGGTAAAGCCTTTGAACAGTGGGTCGTCCTCTTCAGCGCCTTCTAGTGGGTCGCCCTTTTCATAAGAAGAAGAGCAGCTCGCGCAGAGAGTCGATCCCCGCATTGACTGTCGCTGTCGTTAATCATCGCTGAGTGTCCGACAATAAACCGCTTAACAATTTATATATATATATATATATATATCTTCTGACAAGTTCTCTTTTCTACCCTTACCTCGTAATCTATCTATTATTTTTATCGGAAAATTCAAATTTTCCGTGAGTATAACGTCCATTCGCAGCGAATCGCAAATCTTACTGGTCACGCATACTTGAGTCAAGTGAGCAGAATTTCACCAATTAGTGTTACAACTGAAGTCACTGAAATCATACAACCTTCAGTGATAGTGTCAAGTCAAGCCACTTTCAACTCGAGATGACAAGTTAGCAGCGGCTGAGATGAAACGAGCAGAGCATTTAGATGTCAGCACTTGAACTGAGCCCTTGACATACGCCTAGAATGTACATGCTTAAATCTTTTTCAGTTTGAAGCATGTACGAAGCAAAAATATTTTTAGTGAAGGATGTATGAAGCGAAAATATTAGCTGGCATTGTACTCAAATCAAGTCTTTTCATTTATTAGTCATGATACGACGACAAAGAGGCCGAATTTAAAAGTTGTTGTGCCATAGATAAAAAGGCAAGCCAAGTTTGAAAAGGCTCACTTCTCGGCGTCGTAAGGTCACGAATCGAGAGCCATATTAGTATGGCCACACACGTGGCATCAGATGTGTTATGTTTTGACTTAGTTTGGTATCATTGTTCATGGTGGTATAACGAGGACAAGGTAAACTGTGGTCCAATAGCTGTCCTCTTAGCGTTGTTAAAAGCACCACATGTACAGTGCATAAGTAATCAAGTGAAAGTTTGACTGAGCTTTCTGAAACCATGTGCTTTATAGAAATAAGGTAATAATATTTTCGAATAAATGGAGCTTGCAATGTAACATAGGTGCCCTAAATATAAGATGCAAATTCAGCGTAAGTCACTGTCTACGTTTTCATTGAAAAGCAACTACAAAACTTTGTCCGCCAATACATGCGCACCATGTGTGTGCCGTGAATGCGCTGCTTTTTGCATCAAGGTAGTGAGCTCTGCAATTGTTTTGTCTTGTGCGCATTATCACTATCACACCACTCGCTCAGGTTGTACAAAACGTATATCGCACGTGCAGAGCCCTCAAAAATGGAGGCTTCTTCATCGCAGGTATGCTGAAACGTTGATGAGTTTTTGAATATCGACAGCCCCAGATGTCAACGCGATAATCTACTGCTTTCGTTCTTTTAGTTAGTGTCATCTGTAATGAAATTATTTGTCTTATTCGACATTCCTAATATATGATTGGCACAAGGGCATAAGGCGATAATAATTCCACTGCGTAAATTTTGGCACACGCATGGAATCGACGCAAAATAAACCAACCATCATTGAGGAAGTCCACTTACATTTATTTCAGTTTTGTGCAGTCTGTATCAACGCATTAAAAAGGTGCTTTCGTGAGAAGATAACATTTAAACAAAGAACGCTCAACATGAAATGCAGTCGCTTGACAAATGGAAAAACACATTATTGGAACAAGGTTGCTTCTTAGGTTTTCTACTTGCAGTGGAAGTACGTCTTCCCAACTGCGGTTCTCAGCCGTATTTTATGAACGCTATTTTTCTGTAGCTGCCCTGAAACGATACATCTAGCTCTTCAGTATGTAAAGGTCAAACCAAGAATTTTTTCAATGTCGTTCCTACATCCTAGCAATGTGTCAGTGCCCCTTAAAAATATATCTCCTGTCAGCGAAAAAAAAACTCGACTGACGTGACATTATTATCATCATTGGTTGTGGCTGATTCGTAACCTTTAAGAAGTGCTGCAGTGAATACAATATAGAGGTCGAAGATATCCTGGCTTCTACAGATGCAGTGTTGTTCTGTTTTAATACAGGCACAATTGCGTTTTACTTACTCGAGGACCCCCGTTTCTAGAATGTCGCACTTGCGCTTGGCCTCAAAATCGAAATACTTGTTTCGAAGTCCTTAAGCACCTCTCATTACGCAACGAAGGAGTTCACAAGCATGAGCAAGGCACTACTTAGACTTCTTCGATGGAGCACCATTTTCGGTAACTATATATGGTATTACACAAGCTAGTGCTGCGAAGGTTAAAATGAATGCACAATCCCTCCGTCAACCCTTACTGCATGTAATTTTTTACATAACAAACCCTTCAAATAGATAATCATATACATTGTCCGATATTATCTACCATGGGCTCACCAGCGTATTTCAGTAGAAATTTTTAGAATCAGAGAATGCATGCGAGAAACTTGAACAATGGCGCCTTTTTCTTTTTTTGGGAGGGGGGGGGGATAATGAAATATCAACTCAACCAACAGTCTGTCAATATAGGTCTACAATCTAGTCTAGAACTAATACATGCAATCAGTATGAACGAAAGCAAAATAGACGTAGTTCTTTGCTTGTCACTCTCATCTGCTAGCTTTGGATTTTGATAATACTAGACAGCAAACTCGTCTTGTCTTACTTCTCTTTCATGAACGGAGCATAAGTGAACGAAAGATAAACATGAATATTATCTTTAATGATGTAAGGATAAATCTCTCCAGGGTATGCTATTTACAATCATCATTTATTTGGTTTATTGTTTTAGTCTCGGGAAGGTCTCAGATGCCTTGACGGCGGCAGTCGTTCCAAGCACCATCAATATATTGAATAATAATGAAGAATATGAAAATAATAAAACATCCTTCATCTGGAGCAACCTTAGTGTAGCGTTTTATATCTGTCCTAAACTTCTGCGCATCTTTCACCATGAGCAGTAGTACGTAAATACTGATGCAAAATTGTAACTTAATCAATGTAGCTACAGTTGTTGCATGGATCACATACTCGAAGCGCACTAACTTTTAAAATAATTTTTTTCCGGCGCCATATGAGAGGTGGAGGTAATACAATACTGCCAGTGTTTGTTTTTTTCTCTCTTTTTCTTTTAGCATTTTGTGATGCCTCTTCGAAAGCAGTCATAAGCAAGAGTGTACCTTGTAAGTTAATTATGTGAAAGAAGGAGTAAGCGGCTACTTTTTTTATACATTGTTTCTTTATGATTTATGAGTCATATTACTGCACTTGTCCACTTATATGAAGCAGGTAATAGGCAGGCTGAGACATTGCACGTTTGAGCAGAAATTTATTTTAGTTGATGAATTTGGCGTTAATAATATTGGAAGTTGATATTGCAAAATAAGTCAAAACATCGCCGCAAGGGTGAACGAATGACTGTGGTAGCAACAAAGTGAACTGTTATAGCACATAAAGTTAGCAGGTAACTATTCCAGATTCGTTTTCGCGTAGATCGAGCACAGACTTGTTTAAGATGTCGCGTTACTTTACAGGAGTTTCTACAGGCAGGTCTAAGAGAATGGAAACTCCTGAAAGTCACCGAAAGTTTCACAACGGTTGCTATCACAGTAAAGCTACCATACGTAAATTAGTTGAAATAATGTTTTTCTAGGTATGACGCCCTTGATGTTATAAAATCTGTCAAGCCTTCAGAATGTGTTGTGCTTGCCAGCTCCGTAGCTTCTAAGGTCTTGGCTTTGTCTATTTCAAAGTATCTAAGCGAATTTGCATGTAACACGTTGCAATCCACTATAATTCCTATTAAATAGTGGTCCAAACTTTAACTAGCATCACCTGAGAAAAAAGGAAGGAACAGGAAGGAACAGAAAGGAAAGGAAAGGCAGGCATGTTAACCAGTCTAGGAGGACTGGTATGCTACCCTACAGAGGGGGGAATAGCGAAAATTCCAATCATCTCAATTATTAACATTGCCTGAACTATGGAACAATATTTATCAGCATACTGCAGACGCAGAAAATGCAACGTACATTACTTAGTGGTGATCACATACTGACGGAAGCGAAGCGCTGCATGTCCATGCGCTAAAATTTAAGTGCGCGCTATAGAATGCCAGGCAGTTAAGTTTTCGGGAACCCTCCGTGGCGTTTTGCCTACGAACAAAATTGTGCTGCTGTCTCGTGAAAAAAATTAATGATAATAATTGTATGAGTTTTACTTCGTAAAACAACCACTGAAGTAGAAGGGGCGGCAGCTTTGGGTTCCACCAATTTTGACCCGCTGGGATTTATTAACTTGTCCCTGAATGTAAGCACACGGCCTTCTGTCACTTGGGGCCTACTGAATTGCGACGAACGCGTTCATGATTCCATCCTGTGACCCTTGGGTCAGCCGTCAAGCACCAATACCACACGAAACCTGTGGCGAGGGGCATGTAAAACCTTGAAGCATTATTATTATTATTAATATTATTATTATTATTATTATTAATCGCCACCTAATGAAGATTCTACAAACAATATAACTTCTTAAAGTGAAGCTGGCAATAAATGCTACCCACCCTGTTAGTTTAGAACGCAGGGTGTCACGTGATCACGCTCGAGAGCGCGAGTTCCATTCCCTGTCATGGCAGCCGCATTTCCATAAGGGCGAAATGCGAAGAACATGCGTGTTTTCGTAGATAGTTGCATGTTTAAGAACGTTGGGGCGTCGGTGGAGGTGCTGCTCCTTCCACGTGCCAGACGGCACCTTCAAGCCGTGGTGGGGCCGTCGACATCGACGACAACCCCAAGCACTGGACAAGCCGCAGGCAACAGGGTCCACCGCCAAATTTTGAGCCTCTATCTTAGAAGAGTCGGCAGACCAGAACCCTGACCACGGCTACAGCAGCGATGACAGACCCTGTGCCGCATGCACCGATCCTGCTACGGCAACCCAAAGAGACTCCGACCTTGCATGGTTCCACCCTTGAATACCCGGAAAACTGGCTAGAGGCATACGACTAAGTCGCCATTTTCAATACCTGGACCAGCGAAGATAAGCTTCATCATGTGTACTTCGCCTTACAAGATGCCACTCACACATAGTTCGAGAACAAGGAGCGAACCCTGAGAACATGAGACACATTGCGCACTACATTCCTCGCTACATTCACGAGCGTCATTCGCAAGGAGAGGGCCGAACACTGCTTGAAACCGGTTCACAACTTCCAAACGAAAACGCGGCGTTCTTTACGGAAGAGATGACCAAACTCTTCCGCCACGGCAACCCCGAGATGCCCTGAAAAAAAAAAAGAAACGCCACACCTGCGCGGAAGGCGCCACACAGTCAGAGCGAAAGCTAGAATAGCGGCCTTTCAGAGCCTTTCCCAACACTCATTGGGTAACTACTCCAAGCACACTTGCTTGATACCCACTACGGCATTATTATTAAAAAAGTTTTTGGTAGTAGGGCGGCATTTAATATGCTACTTTTCGTCATTCTTCTGAAAAATGTGGTATCCGCTCAGCAATAGCAAGAAATCTCGTGCCAATTGTTCATGCAGTGGCTGACGACGATTATAAATTATGCCTGCAGGGGGTATGCGCTGCAGTTAATAGGTGAACAAGAGCAAGCTTTTCTAATGGGTTGGAGCATTGAACGACCCACTTGTTACACTATTCCCATTGTTGACGCCCGGTTGTTCTTTCGCTGCTTTAAAGCGCTTTATAAGTCGTATTAACTTTCCCGACATCAAGCCTGCCTACGGCGCATTTGCCACCAAGCCCCAAGCACCGGCGTGGCTCAGTCGTAGAATACTGGGCTGGCACCCAGCAAACCCAGTTCGAGCCCCACTGTGTCATTGGCACTAAGTTTTTATTTCTAATTTCGTGCGATGTGGTTACGGACACTGGCTGCGGCGGCGGTGGCAGCGGCGGACAACTACGGTGGCGCGTGAACCGAGTTGTGATCTCATAACAGCTTTCGTTGCAAAAAGTTTGCTTCCTCATGCGAGGAGTAAAGCAGGAGCTGTTCGTGGGTCTGATGCAAAACCCAAAACGCATTGTCGAGGCGTTCATCTCCGAAGCGATGACGATTGAAAAGACGCTGGAGATGCACACTCGACAATTTAATCGCCGCTCGACGCCAGAGTGCGCAGAAGTCATACTACTCTGTTCTGATGTCCTGCGCGAGACTATCCGAGAGATCATGCGAGAGGAGCTGCGCAAGCAGTATACCCTCAGTGCAGCCTCAAATGGAATCAATCGCCGACATTCTCGATGAAAAAGTTCGGCAATCGCTTGGAGTTTCCTGAGCGCCGCAACCTCAGCGGCAAGCGATGAGCTACGCTTCTGCAGCCAGATGCTATGTTCCGCCTTCAAGCCGTTGCAGTTCCGCCGCCAGCAACCACCGCCGTCGACACCGTACCATGTATCCGCGAGCCAACGCAACGCTCCGAAGAAAACTGATGTGTGGCGTGCCCCCGACCACTGATCTCTCTGCTACCACGGAGGAGCTGGCCACACCTACCACCATTGCCAGTACCGCCAGATAAGACTGCGTGGTTTTGCCATAGAAGCGCCGCGCTCACAGCGATGTGAAAACCACACATCACTGACTACCTCGCAGCAGCGCAGTGGATGCCCCGAGGATCTTCCCGTTTGCAGTCACCAAGCTGGTGCACGTCACCTTGCCGCCGCCCGTACTCGGAAAACTAAGGGCAGCAGTCGATGGAGGTGCGGTTGCTGTACGACGAACTGCCGAAGATCCTCCGCCGCCGACGACAACGCCACGACAAAATCACAAGATCCGGCCACAACATCAACGTAGTTCCGACTTCGACATCGAAAATTCGCGGCCAGAATACGGCTTGATGACGCAGCGTCGAAGCAGCGGCACAAAGTGGCGCAGCTGTAATCTGACGCCACGACCCAACTGCAACGTCAGACGACAAACTAGCAACCTCCACGTTCTTATCATCAGCCACAGTGTGACAGCTCTCGTCGACCCTGCAGCGGACCATTCTATCATCAGTGGAGCGTTTGTACGAAGTTAAAGAAAGCCAGGCACGCCTGGGAAGTACCTGAAATTATAACAGCTGGAGGCCATCTACTAACACCGCGGAGGGAATCTGTACATCGAAAGTCTGCGTTAACTGAATTTACCTCGCAAGCCTTGTTGTACTAAAGCGGTGCTCAATAGATGTGATCCTTTGTATGAATTTCTTAAGCCTTCATAAAGCGTTCATTGATCTGAGATCCAAGTCAACGCTGCCAACAGAAAAAGCCCTACCGGCGCACACTCCGTCCAAAAAGTGGTCTTGAATGTACTGGAATATCAAATCACCATTCTCTCTCGCTTTTACACCAGCTCTCAGAAATCAACGTATACCTGCAAGGTGTCGCTGAAAGCGACCAGCAGCTGTTGATCAACCGTGAGATTCACGTCACAAGATGAATAGCCAAGCTGAGAGGGGAGAAAGCAACAGTGATGCTCAGAAACTTCAGCAACGAGTATAAACACGTAATCAAAGGCACGACGGTTGCATATTTTAAACAAATTGTAGAAGCCAGAAACGCTATCGCCCTTGCTGAGTCTACTGAACCTGCTTCGAAGAATCAAGGTCTCCACGAGAATTTCGACGTTAATCCGAGACTTCTGAAGCATAAGCAATAACGGCGGAAAAGCCTGCTCTGGCATTACGACGACTGATTTTTATCGTCATTGAAAGTTCGGCAGACATCAGTAGCAAAACATCGAATCATAGCAGAGGAGAGTACCAGACCACTTTGTCAGAGCCCTACAGAGTTTCGATGCCAGAGCGGAAGCCAATAAGAAAGCAAGTAGACAAAATTCTACGTGACAACTTCATACAGCCTTCCAAGAGACCGTGGGCGGCACCTGTGGTGCTAGTGAAGAAGAAGAATGGCACCCTGCGCTTCTGATTCGATTATCGCCTCCTAAACAAAATCACAAAGGATGTGTACCCTCTCCCACGGATAGATAACACTCTAGATCTACCCCACAACGCGAGGTATTTTTCGTCAATGGACCTCAAGACCGGCTATTAGCAAATTCGAATTGACGAGATACACAGAGAGAAGACCGTCTTTATAACACCAGACGGCCTCTTTGAATTCAAGGCGATGACTTTTGGTCTTCGCTCGGCCCCCACAATTTTTCAACGCGTTGTAGATAATTTACTGGCTGCGTTAAAGTTGCAGACTTGCTTCGGGTACTTGGACGATGTCGTGTTTTCCTCAAGCTCCGCCCAGCATCTTCGGTGCCTTGAAGTTGTACTTCAAGCTATCAAGACCTCCGAACTCACCCTAAAGCCAGAGAAGTGCCGCTTCGCGTACAAAGAACTCATGTTCTTGGGCCACGTGGTAAGCAAGTCCGGTGAAAGCCCCGACCCGCAGAAGACAATCACCATCAATGAATTCCCTCCACCTACCGAAAAGAAGGCCGTCCATCAATTTCTCGACCTCTGCGCCTTTTACAGGTGGTTCGTTGACAACTACGCTTGAGTCGCAGAGCCACTCACTAACTTTACCAGGTCCATAGTGCAATTCAAGTGAGAAACGCTGAAGGAGGAATCATTTCATGAACTAAAACGACGTCTGCAGACGCCTCCAATATTCGCGCATTTCCGAATTCGCCGAAACAGAAATACATACTGGCGCAAGCAGTCCAGAACTCGGCACCGTTCTTGGGCAGAGAACTGACGGACAGAAAAGGGTTATCGGTTATGCCAACTCATTGCTATCAAACGCAGAGGCTAACTATTCTACAACAGAAAAGGTGTGTCTTCCTATCATCTGGACTACATGAAAGTTTCGCCGCTACCTTTATGGCAGGCCCTTCAAAGTTGTAAGCGACCACCATGCCTTGTGTTGGCTGGCAAACTTAAAAGACCCTTCGGGTCATCTCGCATGGTGGAGCCTGAGACTGCAAGAATTCAACATATCCGTCGTTTACAAGTCCGGAAGAAAGCACTCAGATGCCGACTGCCTATCTCGTGCCCCCGTCAATGCACCACCGCAAGATGATCAAGATAATGACTGCTTCTTGGGAACCGTAAAAGCCGACGCCTTCGCTGAACAGTAAGCTGATCCTGAACTCAGGGTTCTTATGGAATACCTCGAGGGCAGTGCTGCTATTGTCCCGAAGGTATTCGAGCAAACACTAACGTCGTTTATGTTTCAAAACGGCGTTCTCCAAAAAAAGAACTTCTTGGCCCGTCGAGCCCAGTACTTTCTCGTCGTGCCTTTCTCATTGCGACCAAAAGTACTCCATGTTCTGCACGACGGCCCCACGTCCGGACACCTTGGTGTTTCGCGCACGCTCGCCAGAATACAGGAAAATTATTACTGGCTTCGACTTGCGGCCGACGTCGCTCGTTACTAGAAGATTCGCCGAGATAGTCGGCGACGGAAGACAGCACTGACTAGGTCAGCTGGAATTCTACAGCTCATCGAGCAACCACGCCGAACATTCCAACAAATCGGCATTCCAGCAACCTACTATGGTTGTTTCTGACCTCGACGTCAGAAAACAAGTAGATCACCGTCGCTTCACCTATTACCTAACACGCTATGCCAAGACAAGGGCCCTGCCTAAAGGCAGTGTATTCGGAATAACCAAACTCTTTGTTAAAAACATCGTCCTTCATCAAGGCACCCAAGAGGTTATCATCACCAATACAGGTACGGTCTTTACTGCTGATTTAACTCATGCGAACTTCAGACATAGCTAGACAAGCCACCGCCGCACCACCACCTACCACCCACACAAAAATGGTCACACCGAGCGGCTTAACAAGACCATCGCCGACATGCTGGCCATGTACGTCGACGTCGAACACGAAACGTGGGATGCCATCTTTTCTACGTGACCTTCACATACAACATGGCAGTGCAAGAGACGACGCCGATGTTGCCATGCAAGTTGGCCTACGGAAGGAACCCCATAACGACGCTCGACGTCATGGTGCCAAACATCGCTGATGAACGAGACCTCGACGTCACCATCTACCTTCAGTGCACGAAAGAAGCTCGTCAACCCGCCCGCCTGCGCATAAAGAATCAGCCGGTGACCGACAGCTGCCGTTGGAATCTTCGACGAAGGTACGCGGAGTACCAGCCCGGTGACCGTGTCTGGGTATGGACGCCAATGCGCCGACGTGGACTATATGAAAAACTTCTGCGATGGTACTTCGGATCGTACAGAGTAGTTCAACGTCTCGGCCCAGTTGACTACGAGGCTGTCCCCAAAGGCATCACGAACTCTCAACGGCGGCGTGCGTGACTTGAAGAAGCTCATGTCATGCTCCTCAAGCCTGTTTATGTGCGTCAACGAACTTAAAGACTGAGTTCTTTGTAGTTATTATTGTGCTTCATTGCTTGTACTAATTTATTATTGAGATTTTCTTTTTTGCTTTGTTGTTGTTATTTTTATTGTTCATGTATTTCTCCCGCTGTTCAGTTTCAAGCATCGGGACGACGCTTTTTTCAGAGGGAAGCAATGCCACGCAATTTTTTTCTTTATACTTATGTTTCATTTGGTTTTCACCCACAAAGCCTGTCTGAAATGCTCACCGCAAACTGTGCCTCATTGTTCTGGAAGGTTCAAAGTTTCTGCAGATCAATTTGTTGAGATTACGCCCACTTCGTGAACATTACAGATTATTCGTGAATATTCTAGCAATAGCGCTGGAATATTCGATGGCAAATGTATAAATGACGACACGCTTCGCCACTTGTCAATTTATCGACGGCCGACGCTCTGCTCACCGCCATCAGTGCCAGTGTGTTGCTGTAATCTGACTTCCTTGTTTTGCGGTGACAAGTTCAGCCTAACAGTTTAAACTGAACAACCAGTCTGCTTCTTTCGTACTCGTCACGACCCCATGACAATATCTTCGTTTTGGCTGGTAAGACCAAAGCAATTATAAGTCATTGTATAGTGAAATATGATCGCTATAAGCACGCTGCATGGCGTATTGTGTTAGCGCTACTCTGTGACAGCAAGCAATGCAATGCCCTCCAAAGCTTTGCTTCGTTAAATTGCACAAGATTTTCTTTTTTGACAAATGGTTGTTTCCTAAATGTATAAAACGAAACTTCTGCTCAAGAAAGAAACTCAGCATGAAAACTTTTGTTGCACAGCTTGAATTTTGCTTTTTGCAACTGTAAAGAAAATAGCCTCTAAGGCTCGTGCCTATTATATACCTGGCGGCTTTGTTTCGTTTTGTATTGTTTCTTTTCCCCCACAGCGAAAGGTTCTCTGTACCATTGGGCGTCTTACTTTATAATAGATCTAAATGTTGTCATGGATAATGTACTGTATAACCGCTTGAAAAAAGAAGGCACAACAGAAACGGAACATACGAAACAGCTGATAAATAAGGCAAGTACAAGAATACTATTTGATATAGCTGCCATTTTTGCAGAAACGTGTTCGCCTAGTAAATATTTTTCTAAGCATTCACGCATTCTAAATCTAGACATTTAGGTTATGCGGAAGGTAGTTTCACTGCCACGAAGAAAAACGTTGTGGATGCTAACATGAGATTAGTAAAGAACCTTGCAAAAGTGAATGACACAAAAGGCACGCGAAAATTTGGGGATTTTTGAAACAGTAGAATCGCAATTAAAAGTTCTGCTATAATATTCGAACGAGAAGGCGCACAATAACTGCGGAAGCAAACGCAAGCAGTACGAAGCCTTTTTTTTTCTCTTGTTCCATCCACCGTGTTTGAGTGTATTTCCCACAATATACGTACCAAATAACCTGGCAACATGATAGCATGGTTGAACTGATTAGCTGAACCAACTGCTCATGCTAGAGGCGTACAGGGCACATTTCACGTCCAACTGGAGAATCGGGGAGCATCGGGGGGAGTGAAAGGGTTGTATACCTGGCTGTCGCTTACACGTGCACTGTGCCATCGGAAAGTAGTGACACCCGTAAGCAGTTTCGTGAAAAGGAAAATGGACCAACTGCTGGTTTCTCTGTTAGACAAATCATAGTGGACTCAATGGAAAATGAGTAGGAGAAATTATTTGCAGTCATTTATTGTGGCGCAATAATTATACCCTTATGGAAGGAAATTTACGTAAACAAAAAGGCAACATTGACGTCGGTACAGGCTGAACGTGCAAATTTAGGGATGACGTTACCGATGCTCTAAAATTCAGCTGCGGTGGCGATAGCTTCCCTATCCACTTTATTTGGTGTATTTGTGCATGCAATTTCGACACTGTTACCCAGCGGAGCCGTACAACCTTGACTGCAAGTGGGGCTACTGGGGAAAGCAACAGGAACTGAAGCCAAGGAAGGTAGAAAAAGGGTACATTATTTGTAGTCTGTAACTATTGTATTGTGTAGTGTCTACTGACTAATAATTATGACACAAATAAATAAGAAATGAAGTGGACTAAGTAGAAACTCTGCTGTCCTAGGAACAAAGCTCACAAAAAGTAATTTATGCTAATTGACGAAAGCTCGGCTAACTACACAAGTCAGTACCCCTTGAACCATAAACGTTGCCGTCCTGGCGTAATGATACATTGGTAGGTAGCGTCTTTTTTCAAAACCATAGCTGTTATGGGGTCACAACTTGAGTCTCGCACAGCACCGTAGTTGTCCGCTGCCGCCGCTGGTGTCCGTAGCGACATCACGTGAAATAAAAAAATTCTGGGACAAATTACAATATAGGGCTCAAACCCGGGTCCGCTGGGAGCGAGCCCAGTATATTCGACCACTTAGCCACTTGTTGGCAAACTTGCCGCAGGCAGTCTTGATGTTTAGAAATCAATCGCGTAAACACGACTTATAAAGTGTTTTACAGCGAAAGAACAAGCAGTTGTCGCACAATGCGAATAGCGTAACCAGTGGTTCGTCCGATGCTGCAATCCTTTACAAAAGCTTGTTTTTGCTCAACTATTAACTGTGGCGCATACGCACTTGAAGCATAATTCTTTATCGTCGTCAGTCACTGCATGAACAATTGGCACAAAATCACTCGCAATAGTTAGGCGGATACCACGCTTCTCTGAAGAATAAAAAAATGGCATAGTGAATGCCGTCCCACTGCTTTAAAATGTGTAATATTAATGCCGTAGTGAGCATCAAGCAAGTGTGAGTGCAGCAGTTACCCGATGAGTGTTTAGAATAGACTCGGAAAGGGTGATCTGCTAGCTTTCGCTGTGACTGTGCTGTGTCTTCCGCGCAGGCCTGGCGTTTTTTCAAGACCCAAGCATCTGAAGACCACACACGTTAGTTTCTAAACCACCATCATCTACAGCAGATGCAGAGCTGGTGCATGTGAACAAACCGAAGTGTCTGTGAACAACTACCAGACATTCGTGAACAACCAGCCAAGACGGTGCTGGCACCGACGAATGACATCGCAACCTAAATTGGCTTATTGAAACTTTAAAGCACATGCTGCCGACTTTAATCCAAATCAGATGCTCTACGGCTATACTAATGCAAATTCTGCTACCATGAGAATTTACCCCTATGGCCTATCATCCCACTAGACACTACAACATTGTTGCAAAGCCTGGTATATTGTCCAACTATTTTATGCAGGAACGCTTTCACTTGGGCGAGGTGGAGTAAGTTTGTAACTTGATTTATGGCTGCGGTAAAAAACACGGACAACAGATGAGACTTTCGCATGACGGGCGCTAACTGCCAACTTTTTATGGTCGGCAGTTTGTGCCCGTTGTGTGTGTGTGTCTCGTCTCTTCGTGTTTTTAACACGATAGTGTTTTATGTGTCGGTCCAACACAGCTCCGTTACGTATTCATGTCACGGATTTGACGATTTAAAATATTTACTAACAGATTGCAAAGGAATAAACTAGAAGGAAGAATTCCGCAGTGGTGCGTCAAACCAACTACTTGGCGCTCTTCAGCGCATGACGCTAACCACTAAGCCTCAGAACGACAGTACACAATGATTGCTCAACTAACTCTCCCAGAACACGTTTCACTTTCATGTTATACCTATTCTTAAAAAAAAAGATTAACCACGTTTTTTAGCGCAGCTATGAATCAAGTTACACGTGGAACTATATTAAAGCATGGGCATTTCTTATTAGCAAAGCAGTGAGACCAATTTGAATGTAGTACACAATAGCGCTAACAGTTATGCGATGCTCGCCTACTTTATGTGCCAGCGTCACTATTTTTTCTCGACATTAATTTTTGTTACGTGTATGCGAAGTTTTTTTTTCGCCTAAATTGTACTCATAACAGATGTGCACACTGCGCACGACCTATGAATCAAATTAATGCGGATTACAGTTATATGCTGTAATATGGCGGAGAAAACATCTACGAAATATTTCTTCTGCAACGAGCTAGGTTGCATAACACATAACTCATAACTCATAACACATGAGCACACTGCACACGACCTATGAATCAAATTATTGCGGATTGCAGTAATATGCTGTAATATGGCGCAGAAAACATCTACGAAATATTTCTTCTGCAACGAGGCAGGGTCTGGTGAATCACGGCCGTGATTCAGCTATGTCAAAGTTTCGATGAGCTGCGCAAGCAACGAATTTCTACACGTCGCGCTAATACGCAAACAGCTGATATTTCGGCCTTGGAGTGCAAAAGCAGTGGCCCTGACTACAGCGTATTAATGCCTCAAATTCAACAGTACATCCGGGAGGAAGTTGCTCGACAGCTCTCTCTTGTCGCCACCATCAACGAGACCCCCACAACACTGGACCACTCACTTCGCCGTGCTATTCAGACGCAAGTTGCCGAGGCTCTCCCTTCGCCCGCATCCCCAATATCAGTGGCTGCACCGCTGACTTATGCAGAAGCCGTCCGCCGACCTGCCCAACTGCCACTCCCTTCATACAGTCCAGCCACCAACTACTACAGGTCACCAGTTTCGGTTTATCCGGTAAATCGGCCCTTTCCACCACCTCGAGCACCTGTAAACTCTTGGCGTACTCCGGATAACCGGCCCGTCTGCTACAACTGTGGTATTCCAGGACATGTCGCGCGCTACTGTCGTCGGCGTGAATTCTATTTTAATGATGTTCAGCATTCCGGCAACATACCTCGGCAATCAGAATCGCATGTGACACCTGATTCACATGACACGCGCTCACGTCGACCAGACTTCAGTCGACGTTGATCTCCTTCACCCCGTCTTCGGTCTCCTTCCCCCATGCACCGCCGTTCCAACCACGTCCGGGAGGAAAACTAACAGTCGCAGTTCCTGAAGCAAGAGGTGCGCCACCGACGAAATTTCCAAGGCCTCATCTTTCGCCCCCTAACGAGATTGCCGTGTGTGATGAGTGAAGAAAGCGATGACAACGACGGAAGTGCGGGGCAAGACGCGTGAGGTTCTGAGCCAACGGTGAGAGTGAGGTCAGCCAATCGGGTGATGACCTGTGGTGGCCCATAGAGGTGGCATGCCACGATTGGGCCACGGGTGACCATTACGTGGCGGTAAGCTTTGTGGCTGGGGACGAGCCGAAGCATCGGAAGACGGGAGACAGCGGGCCGAAGCGTTGGACGCAGGCGATCCAGGTTCCGGCCAGGGAACGCGGCTGTCCACGCTACTGCCGTCCAACTACCAGCTGGAGGGACGTTGCCGGCACGAGTACTGCATCTCAGGGCGCAGCCTGGCCTGCTGTTCTCTTGCTTGCCGAGGGCATCGCGGATCTCGGTGAGGCGTCTCCGTGGTCAGACGTTCGGCACAGCGACGTACGTAGCCTGCCTAATGGTCACCGTTGCGCCGATCATCGCGTCTCGACGCAAGCTGTTCGCTGGACGGGCTGGCCCATTACACGCAAGAAGCATCGCGTCTCCGATGCGGGTTGACTGCTTCGTAGTTGTGCCCACGCCCCCACTCCGCCAAGCGTCATCGCCACCATAGCATCACACATCGAGACGCACCCCGCTTCCGATTGCCTGTCGCCGCCTCCTGCCCTGCACCTCGGCGTTCCTCGGGGCCCGCATCTCATTGTGAGGTTTTGGAACTTCCCGCATTGAACTGGCGTTCTATAGTTTTCTCATTCGATCTGACAGTTTTGTTACTTATTTGCCTTCGTGATTTTTTTGGTTCTATGTTCTGTTTTCATCTTTCGTGCTCTGTCATAAACGTCGTGTGTATTGTCACCGCTTCGTTTATAGTCCATTTCTCCTCGCACGACATGCAAAACAAGCATTGACGAGCCTTAGTCGCGATAAAAAATAATATTTTCATTATAATAAATGACGAGCCTGCCAGGATTAAGCTCTTTTTTTAAATATATTTAAGAGCCTCACCTTGTTTGTGTGCCGTGTTTGAGGAATGGACCCGGAAAAATAAACACCGTTCTGTGTAGAACGTAGTAGGATTTGGGCCGAGGAAGAAATAACTGGTTGTAGAAGCAGTTAGGTGCAAACTAACGCAGGGGACAGGAGCAAGAGGTTGTGTGATCGTGAGGGCAGCGAGATTGTTGTGCGGGAGGGCTTGACGCACTAATGTAATAGCGGAATGGGCGCGATGGTAAAGGCCATCTTGGACTAACTAGAAACAGCCGTGCGCCCTGGCTTTAGCACAGTTGGGGATGCAGGAGCCTTAGGTCGTGTGAACAATCACGCTAAGCTTGCAGGTGAACGTGGCTTGACGGGTGACGGCTACGGCAGTCTTAAGGACATTGTAAGGAACAGTGATTGACATTGTAAGTTGGCGTTTGGTGTTGGCACCTTGCAGTTTCGGAAGACGTTAGGCTTGAGTGCTCGAAAGCGCCGCTTAGTTTCATGCTACGCTTCCAGAAGAATATCAAGTAAGCTGGACTTTATAAACTCAGCCTCTGTGAAGACTGAGTGAAGGCAGCCTATACTAGAAGACGGAGTTGCTGTTGTTTAAGAACTCATGAGTGTATACCAGGAAGTTCTGGACTGTTTAGTACATAAGAGAATGAAATCTTGTGCAGTGATTGGTTTTTGTTCCCCATATGCATGTTTAATTTAAAACGTTATCATTATCCTGGACTGTATCATTGTAAAGACAGATCGGCGTTTCCATTAGTGTCATCTCCGGATATTGTTGGAAGTTGCATGTTTTTCTGTCCCTCATCACTTTGTTGTGTGAGAAAAGTTGTTTTGTGGAAACAACTTTCTTGTGTGGGGGGTTTTTGTTATGAGTAAAGAAAACGATGACAACGATGGAAGTGCGGGGCAAGGCGCGTGAGGTTCTGAGCCAACGGTGAGCGTGAGGTCACC